>CAUYON010110830.1:0-67212 GCA_963573935.1 Arctocebus calabarensis | reverse complement strand
CCGGGCGTTGTGCAGAGTGACTGTAGTCCCAGCTACTTGGGAGGTGGAGGCAGGAGACTCGCTTGAGCCCAGGAATTGGAGGTTGCTGTGAGCTGTGATGTCACAGCACTCTATCCAGGGTGACAGCTTGAGGCTCTGTCTCAAAAAAAAAAAAAAAAAGTATGTTTGTGTGAAGAGTATTTTTATACATAATTTTTACCAAAAATTTTATTCTTTTGAGGAATAATATACAATCGTCAATTGCTCCTTGCCCCGTGAAATATATGATTCTAATCTGAAGGCCATGTGCTGGAGGAGTGATCTAAAAATGCAGATTTGATCATTATAATTTAAAAATATTTCTTATATGGTTTCCCCAAATCTTAGGAAAAAATATCAAAACTTTCCTTCATCACCTGTGGATGTGACATGTGTGCATTTCTCGACTTTTGCATTTCTTTTCGATGTCAGAGAGACAGTTCTCTCCCATGTCCTACTGCAGTTTCGTGCCTTCACCCACTTAAGATGTTTGTCTTCGTATATAATAGTTACAGGTGTAAACCCTAGTCTCCATTTTTTATTAGCCTGTCTACAACTATCTGTCCTTTAAAAGCAGCTGATATTTTTAGTTTCTTCAAGATATAATTCTTCCCACATTAACTATCTGTCATTGTCCCATTGGGAGAAACAATCAAGCTTCCCCAGTATCTTATGTGTAATCTTAACTTCTTAATTTGACTTTTGTAGTAAGCACTATTTCCATATTGTTCTTAATGTATCTACTTATCTGTCTCCAGCGTCGTTGTCGCATGTCCCACATTCTTAGTTTGTGACGTTTGGCATAGACATAGTTTAGGAACCATGCCTCTGTCCCATCTAACTCATGTTTTAAGCTTATTCTGACTCATGCATTTAAAAGAAAGAAGACAAAGAAGAAAGAACCAAAGAAGCATTAGAAGAGTCAGAGGGATATAATTTACTTTACCAAATGTTTAGACCACTGTAATTCTAGTGCATGACTTTGTTTCTGGACCAATATGAGGGGAGGAAAAAAGACAGATCTGAAAAAGAAGCACTGTAGAACTTTCTTCCGGGTAAGTGTCAACTTGGAAAACCTTGATTTGCTTCAGTGAAGTTAAGATCTTCAAAATACTGGTTATCTTATTTCCTGTATTTCTTCTTAACTCTGTGACCAACAGTAGCTACCTTCCTTGGCGTCTTCAAATCTATGTTAACAAGATGTGACAATAAAAAAAGCAATGATCTATTTTGAGAGGACCATCCTGGACATAATCCTCATATGAATAAAGGGAATCTCAGGTAGCGGCAGGCACAGGCATTCCACCCTGCTGCTGAGAGGTCTAGCTGCACAATGCTCCAGGGCTCCAGCCCCACCACCAGGGGCCGTTGGAAATTTGCATCTCTCTAACTTTAAACTTCACCCATTTCCCCAGAGTTCTGGTCTTGGCATTTATAAGCAGCTTATGTAACCATAGACTTACGTAGGCTGCATTCCTCACTCTACGTGTTCTACCTGCAATTTATATTTTAATAAGAAATTTCTGAAATCACAGTAACTCAACGGATGTCACTGACATCAAGCACAGTAATTTCAAAAGTGAAACAGGTTGTTGAGTTATCTGAGAGGAATAATCACAAAGTTGACAATCACCTAGGACTGTACCTATGCTTACACCTAAAATAGGGTTTTAATATTTTTAATTATTAATGGTTTGAAGAGGAATGAGATCAATTTTGAATCATGGATCCTATAGGATTTCTCCGTGTTTCATGGAACTGAATCCCTGCCTTTCCTCAAGGCACCTGCTTGGTGTTTGGTCTTGCAAGAAAGCAGCAGAGCCCAGTATGTCGTGTAATCAAGTGCTGGGTACCTGTTAGCCAGCTTGTACACATTTAATTTAATTTAATTCCAAACTAGGGAACATTAAAATGTCTCAATTAACTTAGCATTGAGTAATTCAGAATATGAATCTTTTTAATATAAAAAGCACCAGGATCCATTTTATAAAAGTTGTTTAAATATAATAATAATCAACATAAAAACAGATTACATGTAGAAGGCATGCAGAGAATAACTATAAGCCATAAACTATAATCATAATATAATGATCATAATATTGTAAGACTCAAATGTTTTAAAATTAGGAACATAAATTTATTTTAACATAGAAAATTAACAGATTCTACCATTGTCATCACCGGCTTATCTTTTATTTTAATTGCAAAAAACTCCAGTATTATATATCACTACAGCTATTCAACGAACATTAATACTCAAATATATTGACTTAAATCTTTTTGGATGAAGTCACATCAACCAACTATATTACATCTTTTATAGACAGAAAATGAAAAGGGAACAAAATACATTAAATCATGAAATAGAATTCATAATCCTTGGATCAAAATGTATTATGTGTCAGAGCTTAAACAATAAATTGGCTTGTTGCAAATAAATGAAACTAAGAAGAAATTATGTAACTCTACTGCTTGATATTTTAACTATTAGCATTTTATTATTCATCTTAAAAGAGACATTTTTGCTAAATTGCTTGTTTGTTTTTTTAATGTTCTACAAAATACTGTAGCCAGGTTATTACAATTTCCTTTGACATCTGGTAATCACATATTTGATCACTGAGGTCATTTTGTTCCTACCAGTTCTTATTAATTTTTAAAAATTGCTTCTTCTCATGTCTCTTAGTTCATATTCTTCAATAAACTGCTGCAATTTAGAGCAATAACCTAATGGCTCTCTGATGATACTAGCCAGCTTGACCAAACACATAAAAAATAAATAAAATCTCTTGAAATCAGATAAATGCATAGCATTTGTTAAATTTATTAATCCAGAAAACAGCTTTTAGTCAGCAAATGCCAATCAGAGTCCAGAGTTCCCTAGCCAAATACTGTAATGAATAAAAATGTATTTCATTTGTCCCATCTCTCACAGGATCCCTAATCTACATTCCAATATTAAAATTTCATTCCTAAAAATTATTGCCAAATAAACAACTCATATTTAATTTTACCTAAATTGGGTGTATTGAATACAATTAATACATAGAATATTTTCCCTTTATTTTTAGGCAAAGGGTACTCAAGAAAATACTTGATTCTACTGGTGGTTTTCTCGGATGCAACTCAGAAGTTTTCAACCTTTTTCCTTTCCTCTGATTATTGCAGATGTTTATGTGAAACGTAGATCTGAATATTTTATTATTATAGTTTTCTTTTTCTAGTCACACTTTTGTTTTAAATTCCATTATACTAAATTCTTTTTGCTGGGGGAATTTTAGGTTTCAAGTAACAGAAATTAACATGCACTAGCTTAAGAAAAACTAAACATTTTTAAAGTACAAAGGATTTTTTAATGTTAGTACAGTTAAGCAGCTAGGACTTAGAACTATAAAAAGCAAGAAGAGAACTATCAGAAACTCAGAACATGTGAGATTTGTTTTATTGCTGATTTTTTTAATTGACAGATAAAATTTTATGTATTTTTTTATATCCAACATGATACTTTGAATTATTCTCTATGGTGGAATATGGTGGAATGACTAAGACTGGCTATTCAACATATACATTATCTTACATAGTTGTCGTTTTTGTGGTGAGAACATTTTTCAAGAATACAATATTTTATTATTAACTACGGTTACCATGTTGTACAACAGATCTATTGAATTAATTCCTCCTAAAGGAAACTTTGTATCCTTTGACCAAAATTTCCCAAACACCACTCTTAACTGCCCTAGGCCTTTGTAACCAGCATTTTCCTCCCTATTTCTATAAGAACACTTGTGGTAGCGTTCACATATGAGCGAGATCATGTGATATTTGTCTTTCTGGCTTATTTGGTTAATAGATGGAGAAAAAGTTATACAATCTGAAGAGAAACTTGAGTATTCTGGTTTATTTTATTTAACATATTATCCTCCAATTTAATCCATGTTACCACAAATAAAGATATTTTCTTTAGTATTCCCTTGTGTATATGTAAATCACTTCATTTATTCCTTCAATTATTGAAAAAGAGTTTGGTTGATTTTAACTTGGCGATTATAGATTATAAATAAGGCTGCAGAGAACATGAGAATATAGATACTGCTTCAGCAAACTGATTTCCTTTTAATACATACTCAGTAGGAGGTAGCCAGAATATATGGTGATTCTGTTTTTATTGTTTTGAGAAACCTCTACATCGGTTTCCATAATGAACATACTAATTTACCTTCTAACCAACTGTGTGTAAGAGTTCTATTCTTCTATATTCTTGACAATACTTGTATCTTTTACCTTTTTGGAAACAGCCACTCTAACAAGTGTGTAGTATTATCAATTTGGGTTTTCAAAGTGCATTTATGAAGATTAATGATATTGAGCCTATTTTCATATACCTGTTGAACATTTGTATGTCTTTGTTTGAGAAATGCCCATTCATATACTTTGCCATATTCTCATTGAATTGTTTTCTTACTATTGAATTGGTTTTGAGTTCCTTAAATATTTTAGTTATTAATTCCTTATCACATGTAGAGTGTGCAAATTTGATCTCCCATTCTATATATTATCTCTCCATTTTTTAATTTCCTTTGCTATACAGAAGATTAAGTTTCCCATAATTTCATTTCTGTTTTTTTCAATTTTTGCTGTATAATTGTTCATAATAATCTTTTATGATCGTTTATCAATTCAACCATTCTTTGTCTTTTGATTGAAAAATTTATCCCACTCACATTTAAGGTAATTATTAATAGGTAAGTACTTAACATTGACATGGTTAATTGCTTTTCTAGTTGTTCTATAGATACCTTATTCATTTTGTCCTCCTTTGCTATATTTCTGTCTCGTTAAGTAATTTCCTCTAGTGGTATATTTTAATTCCTTGCCTTTTGATTTTGTGTTCTACTCTATGTTTTGGCTTTGTGGTTACCATAAGGCTTACAAAATACATCACCTACTTAAAACAAGTTATTTTAAACTGATAAAACTTACCTTTTATAAAAAACACCCTACATTTTTTCTACTATCCACCCCCACACATATTTTGAATTTTTTTTTTTTTAGAGATAGAGTCTCATTTTATTGGCCTCAGTAGAGTGCTGTAGCATCACAGCTCACAGCAACCTCCAGCTCCTGAGCTCAGGTGATTCTCTTGTCTCAGCCTCCCAAGTAGATAGCACTATAGACACCCACCACAATGCCTGGCTATTCATATTTTAAATTTTTGATGTCACTACTTATATTTTGTATTGTATGTCACATTACTAATTATTGAAATTATTATTCTCCCTTTAAAGTTTTGTTTTAAACCTTCTTTCAAGAGATATAAGTGACACCATTATAGTATCTTTTTATTTTGTTTGTTTCTTTTTGGTTTGAGACAGAGTCTTAAGCTGTCTCCCTGGGTAAAGTGCTGTGGTGTCACAGCTCACAGCAACTTCATACTTTCGGGCTTAAGAGGTTCTCTTGCCTCTATCTCCCAAGTAGCTGGGATTATAGGAACCTGCACAACACCCAGCTATTTGTTGTTGTTGTTGTTGCAGTTGTCATTGTTGTTTTAACTGGCCCCAGGTGGGTTCAAACACACCAGCCTTGGTGTATGTGGCCAACGTCCACTGACTAAGCTATGGGCGCCACCACCATTATAGTATCATGCATTAGGAAAACAGATACAGGACATAGGCATAACTTCTGAAGTAATGTAATAATACTTTGAGGCTAATTCGCTAAAAATGTCAAGTGTCTTCTAAGTATATAAAAGAAAAAATAATAGCACTAGAAATACTTTATAATTTGCAAAGCCTTAGCTTTATAAAAAATCTAAGCTAAGTTATTAAGAATTATATAATTCTTATATAATGTATAATATATAATGAATACAAAAAAGCAAACTTATCTTATGTCTTAGGTTTATTTTCTTTCATTAATAATATAGTAACTCCAAGAAAGAGAAAATCTTTCAAATTTTTCAAAAGGATATTCTACCTAGGCAGGATGACAATGTATGCTAAGGTGTGAGGATTCAAAGAGGTCACATGCACAAATGTTCTCTGAAAAGTGATTTGCAAAGCTAAGAATGTGTATTATCTTAAAAAGTTAAGGCAATGCATGAAATCTCTGAATTCTGGCAATAAGAATAAACATGTACTATGAGTGGAAAATGGCTAGTTCCCTATTGAATATCCATGTCAGCATTCATTTTAAGCAGACATTACATGTGTCAAAGTTATTTCTGTTCTGCCAGCATTATTTTTCTAGAGATAACAATTAGCAAGCACTAAACTGTATTTACACTAACCATCTGTTTATTTAGTTACTCTACAAAGACAGTATTAGAATAAAAGAAACCTCAGGCACTCCTATTATAATAATGAATGCCTCATGAGACATGATGGGAGATAGTGATTCCTAAAGCATTCCAGGAGGGCACAGACTATTGAGAATCAGATGAAATTCTTTTCCATCTAGATTACATTTTCTGAACTGACACCACCATAAATATGTCTGTCTGAATGGCAACACTGTCATAGTTAGACACAGAACTATGTAGGACTAAGTAAAAATTATTTTAGGTGCTTTTCAAGTGCTTTTTTTTTCTGGTATAACAGTAATTCCTACAGAACATATAGTAAATCATGTAAAATAACAGTCCTGCCCATAGATTTAGTGAACTGTGTATTTTTTGAGGAAGGTGGAAAATTTGTGTTTGGGTAGTTTGTAAGTATATTACATAAGATAATTTAACTTTTTAGAGGTTTATAGGTCTCCATATTCCCTCTATGACCTCTCAAAAAAGGAAATCAAGTGCACTTGGCCTTCTGATGAATTATGAATGCATCAGTGATCTCTGTGTGAATATCCAATTAACCAGAGAAATAGGCTTACAGTATTCTACATTTATACATAGAAGAAATACATACACTGTGTTACTTTAGAAAACATTCATTTCCACACTCCTTACAAGGTTCTTATCAGTAAAGGAGTTAAAATTTATTAAGCATTTGAACAGTGTCTGGCATTTTGTAAGTGCCAAACAGGTTGTTGACAATTAGATAAAGTTCATGTGTGAAATCAGTGTCTTCAAAATGATTACATTGCCTTCATAAAGCATTGCATACATTGGTCTTATATTTTGAATTATGTCTTTCTCTTTTTTCTTAAAATTTGTTTGGAAAACAGTGATGGCGTTAGTTATAAATAAACTCTATAATTGATTTGATTCTCCAAGCATATTATTCAGATTTTTAAAATGGATTGTTTGAGAACTTTACCATAGTATATGATTATTCTAATTGGTAAAGTCTCTCATAACATTAATGCAAATTGTAGCACTAGTGACAGATTTTATATTCAACATTTTTTCTTTGTTCTTTTTCTTTCTTTCTTTCCTTTTTTTAAAGACAGAGTCTCTTATTGCCCAGACTAGAGTGCCATGAGGTCACGTGCTACCTCACAGCAACCTCAAATCCTCAAACTCTGGAGTTCAAGCTATTCTTCTATCTCAGTGTCCCGAGTAGCTGGAATTACAGGAACTCTCCACAACTCTCAGCTACTTTTTGTATTTCTAGTAGAGGTGGGGTTCCATTCTCACTGAAGCTGGTCTTGATCTCCTAACCTCAACTTCCCAGAGTGCTAGGATTGTAAGCATGAGCTACCGTGCCCGGCCAACAATTTTTCAATGTAATGTTATGTCATATCACTGATGATATCCTTGCTGTATTTCTCAACAGTTTTCAACTTAGCATTATTAAAAGTCCAATTAAAGCATCAACTTCTTAATAAAATGTTCCTAAATTCCATAAGCCGGAATGTTGGTACCATCACCAAGGAAACAGACCAGACAATGGATTGTAAGCTAGAAGCTTGCAAGAGGTGGGCCTTCCCGGACATGTTAGGGAAAAAGGTCCCAAGCAACCTCTGCAACTGCTATTTATTTTTTGAGAATATATGCCCCTTCCACGAGCCTCAGCTCCTTCACTGGATTTCCACAGCTGATCAATTTCCAATTGCAAACATGGGATCATTAATGTCCAGTAACTGCCACTTTGTGTCTGCAAGCCTGCTGTGTGGTTCCTATACATCTTGCTGCATAGTTTGCTACATAGGTTGTCACATGGAACACTACATAATGTTGTTACTAAGCTGCTACATATCCTATTACATAGTTTGCTACATATTCTCTTATATAGGTTGCTACATATCCTGTTATGTAGGTTGCTGCAGTGGTAAATCCTATAAGACATAAGTTTGCTATGAAAACGTACAATAAAAAGGTGTAGTGATACTGATATTCAAGTTAATACTAATAGTGAAAATAAATAAATAAATAAAAACTTCTCTTAATTTCAGTGTGCTAAAAAGCCCTAGCTTTCTACAAATAGATATACAGACAAGTGTTTAGTTAATTACTCTGATGAAAAAAAGGGTAATAGCAGCTAGTTACACACCTGGACTAGGTCCATAAATTATGCCCCCAAGGTACCTGGGAAGGCTAGATTTTTATCATCTTAGGTACTTACACATCAATGAAGAATGAAGCCCAGCCAAGTGGAGGTAATGCTAGGTCTTAAAAACTGAGGTGTTTTGGGACCTTATACAGACCTATCAAACTTCTGGAGAGGTTTTATTCACATGTCCTAGGGCTAGAAAATAAAATGTGAGCTAAAGCAGGAAGGAGATCCCTCCAGGCAAAGAGGAAAACAGCTACTACTTTCTACTTATAAACAAAAGAAAAAGATTCTCCTCACCCATTACTGGGAATGCCAGAACTCATGCAGGAAATTTCCCACCATTGCCTCATATGGCATCACCCTAAGGGCAAAGACTGGAGAGCCAGGAGTGTGTGGAAAATTTTTTATTTACTGTTAAGGTAGGAAATCTTCTGTTATTTATCATAGCTTTTGTGTGTATTCAGAATAAAATTGAGACGTGTGTTAAAAACTCAGCACTACCCTCCATGAATTTCCAACAATAAAAAAAAACTCAGCACTAAATCAAAATTATTTGAATTATTTATACATAATTTACATATGTGCCCAGCATGTAGTACATGTATAAAGCGTCTGTCCTACTATAAGATGCAAAAGACACATGCTATGAAAATGCATGCTGACTTTTAAACATCCTTTTAAACAAACACAACGATAACTTAACCTGTTTATCATTATTTTTCTTCAGTTTACATATAAGGAAATAAAGGCACAGAGAAATAAAATCCTGCCAAATTACAGTGACCTATCTCACAAGTTTGGAGCCAAGATTTAATAAAGGAATCTAATCCTAAAGTTTGTGTGATTAAAATCTATGGTATATACCAAAGAGATCTCCTTTAGAAACTTTCACGTAAGTTGCTACTTGGAGTGTTAAGGCAGTTGTAAGCTGTGGTGATGGTTGTTGCAGTAGAGAGAAAGAACGTCACCTACAAAGATATCAAGGCCTAAGGAATTTGGCACATTCAAAAAAAAAAGAGAGTGTCGTTGAAGATGAAGGAGGAACATTCGTAATTAGTATAGACATTTACCAAAGTAGCATTGCTTTTCTTATTTTTCAGCCTCCTCCTAAAAGGTCAGGTGCATTTTAGCTCAACATCACACAGATATTCCTGAATAATCTCACATTTTGCTAAACTTCACACTAAAATAGCAGGTTTGCAGGGAAAAAAGCAAAGTAGAAGCAGTTTGTTTAGAATTCATGCAACTCTATAGCTGTAGATTTCTAAAATGTTAACAATCCTATCAAAACCAGTAGCATATCTAGCTCCTCTTAGCATTCGCACCTGGCCTGGAGTCCTTAGTCTTAAAATGTAAACTCCACTTTCTCCATCAGATGTGAGTCCTTAGGGAATTCACTTCCCAAAGAGGCTAATGTTGTCAAAATTTTTAACTTGAATTCTAGATATGTATTAGTTTTCATCTTTTATTTTTTAACTTAAAGGAAATATTTTCACCATCTATGCTCTCACCTTCCCAAAACAATTCAACATAGCAGAATCAAAGAAATTCTCAATAAATCAACTACTACTTTCACGATGTGGAGGCATTTATGTCGGCTTTTTAGTCTATTCTTGGTTTTCATGTTGCCTAGCTTTGTCCTTTCTTGTGAGAGAGTTTGTCAACCACAGCTTTGAAACATCAATGTGTCTGAAAAAATTACCCATAAAATAACTCAACCTCGAAGTTTTACTAATTTTATTCCTTATTCATTGATGGTACGGGAGCTAATTTCCACTATAGCAGTACACTTGAGGCAGGACAAACTAGGTTCAGGATAATACTAAATATAGTACTTATTAGTCATTTATGAAATAATTTATATATTAGCAAAACCACTCTTAATTTTTTTATAACCATTTACTTTTCAGGTGAAACTTGTATTATCGTTTTGAGTGAGATCTTTCCTCGGTTAGATGGGAACTGTTATAAATAATTTCATGTTTTTGTCCTCATTCTTGACTCTCTGTGTGTATTGCAGTCAATTAAATCAACATCCTAGATCTTCTATTTGTTCATTTGTAAGGTGAACAGGTTAGAATTGCTAGATATCTTGGACATCTGGACCAATTCTGGCCCAAGCCTGAGAGAAAATGATTTTAACTTTAGTTATTTGAGGTCATCCAATTTTTTTTAGGAGAAAATATAGTTGTCTAAACAGTTTACATATATACTCACGCACACAGAAATACACATATATGATGTGAGTATATATGTACAGAGAGATACATACATGTGCATTTATATAGAGACACATTTACACAATTCTCTTTTTACCTATATAAAAAAATTTATGTGTATGTGCATATATGACTGGTTGTGTATACATATTATCTATATATATGATCTATAAAACAAAGTGGTTGACTGTTCTAATTAATTTGCTTAAAATCCTTTAATGGTCTCTGATTTCATTTACCTTCAATCTTTATCTAAACTTTCTTACTACTATGTGGATTGTCAGATTTATTTTAAGAAATTAAGGCTTAGCGAAGGGGTGGGGTCTGGGTGTGTGCCACAGCTTTTGGGGGCAAGACATGATTGTAAGAGCATCTTTACTTAACAAATGTAATCAGTGTAACCTGATTTCTTGTACCCTTAATGAATCCCCAACAATAAAAAAAAAAATCCTTAATCACAATGAATTATCTCAAAAAAAAAAAAAAAAGAAATTAAGGTTTATTAGGTGACCCCAAGAAACCAAAAGAATATAAAAGATGCTGATTAACATACAAAAGATTACATGTATGTTTCTTCCTGAACTAAAAGTGTTACAATATTCTGGAAAGTTCTGACCTCTCATGATGAAAATGGTGACATAATTTTTAATCTTGAGCCCTTCTCACTATACTGCAATATCTCAACCCACCAATAATAAATTGTAAATTCCACAGTATTGAAAATGAAATGGTGCTGCAAACATCTATCCTACTGGAAGATGCAAAAGACAGATGCCATGAAAATGCATGCTGACTTTAAAATGTCCTTTTAATTGCACTGCACATCAAGTAATATAGTCACTAAATGTCATTCAATCATAAATAATGAAAAGCAAAGAAGTACTTATTGTCAATATTTGGTATATGTCTTATAAATTAATAAATATACAAATATTTTGGATAATCAAAAATGTAAAATGTATATAATACCATAGAATTGCTAATAACATAGGAAAAGGTAACTAGCCATAATAGATGGCGTCTCTCCTGACTATGGTCGCATAAATGACATAAATTGAATGTTAACATCTCATCGAAGCTATCACTTTTTTACACTTAAGTTAATACACCTCAATATTTAATGTAGTTTAATGAAAAGTAATTAAGTGCTTCGTGGATACATACCTTGAAGGAAAAATGTACTGTGAGTTATGAGCACAGTATGTTGCAAATGTCAGGGCTACTGAAAAAAATAATCATTGACCTAAGAAGGTGGTACCATTTGCTACTTTTTATGTAATAATTTATTACTCATCCATCCAGCAGAATTTAGCTCAAGTATCAAGTTCTCTAGCAGTTCCCTGAAAGGATTGAGAAGCACTTTTTGTTTTATTTGAGACAGTCTCACTCGGTCACTCTAGATAGAGCTCACAGCAACCTCAAACTCTCAAACTCTGGGCCTCAAGCACTTCTTTTGCCTCAGCCTCCCGAGTAGCTAGAACAACAGGCACCTGCCACAACTCTGTAGTGTTTGTAGAGATGGGATCTCAGTCACTCAGGCTGATCTCAAAGTCCTGAGCTCAAGAAACCCACCTGCCTTGGTCTCCCAGAGTGCTAACATTACAGGGTGGGCCACCAAGCCTGGCCAACAAGCACTTCAGAGTTCTCATAGCACTTTCTATAGCTTTCTCGTGGTGATTTTCTATTATTTTGGTGTGTATTTGACCATTTACTATTTTTTACTGTGATTAGACTTTTATTAGTCTTCTTTTCTTGAATCTTAGTTCCTAAAAAAAAACAGAAAAGTAAAATGCCTCGATTATCTAATAATAGCTAGCTACTTTATTCGTACTCAGATCCATACTTTCTTTCAAAAAGCACTCTCTTGCTTTCCTGGTGTCTTGTTTCGGCTTTCTATCTCTCTTCCTCTCTGTGTCTGTTTTAGAGTAGTATATATGTGGATATGTATAAAGATGGTTTATTGCAGTGGAGAACAGTGAAGGCCCTGGCTTCATAGTTGCAACTTTCAAATGCTGGTTCCAGCACTTCTGTTCACTGTGCCCCTGGTCAAGTTATTTAACTTCTTTCTGCTTGAATTTTTTTCATGTATAAACTAGGCATATTGATAATCCTGGACTCATTGTTTTTGCAAAGATTAAGTCAGATGGTAAACATGTAAGTACTTGTATTCCCTGATACATAATAAGTAATTAGTATTGGTTTCAACTTTCCATTTTTTATATGAATACAATTTGTGACCCTTGTCTTTGTTTTAAGCTTTCTATCCTTGTCTTATGCCTGTGCACATTTACATTTGCACATTATTTATATGTCAATGACTCACAAATTAATATCACAATCTTGGTGTCTGTATCATTTATCTGAATGTCTATTTGACACTTTCGTTTAATACAGATTAGTCAGGGTTTTCAATTGTTTCTATCTGTTTTCCAAAAAAATGTATTTCTAATCCTTGCTTGCCCAACCTGCACCATCTACATGGTGTTGTAAAAAGGAAAAAAACAAATACCACATGTACTTGTTAATAATTTGGAACTAATTGGTGGCCACACATAGGCACAGAAAGAGGTAAAAAGCATTGGAAATCAAGAAGAGGTGGTAGCAGGGAAGGAGTAGAAACCTACCTAATGGGTACAATGAACACTATTGAGGTGATGGGCACACTTACATCTGTGACTTAAATCTCACAAAAGAGAGATTTAAGAGAGATTCATGTAACAATACATTTGTGCTTGCTTAATATTTTCAAATTAAAATAAAACCCAATGAAAAAGGAAGTGAAATAAATATTCAAGTTTGTCATATCCATGTCCACGCTATCTAATTAATTAAACTTTGAAGGATTTTCTTCACAATACATTTCATACTCATTCATTTATCTTTACATTCTGCAGTGCAATCTCCATGATGCAAACAAACATTTCTTCTCACCTGAACTACCAAACATAGATCATAATTATTCAAGCTTTTTTTTTTTTTAATAATTTTATTGAATCATAATTATGTACATTGGTGCAATCACAGGGCACGATTCATGTTTACATGGATGGAGCTGGAACATATTCTTCTTAGCAAAGTATCTCAAGAATGGAAGAAAAAGTATCCAATGTACTCAGCCCTAATATTATTCAAGCTTTTTATTTGGTTTTGTTTTGTTTTGTTCCATTTTTCTTTGGTTTTCTCTTATTGTTTCTGATTAATTTGAGAGTACAAAAAATTATGTTATGATGTTTGCATTTGTTAGGTAAAGTCCCTTTTGTAATTATGTGCCAACCAAGAGGTGTGCCATATATCCTAACATTGTGCCCATTAAGTGGGAGCACCCCATTCTTACCCCTCCTCCTCTGGCCCTGCTCCCCTGTTCCCCAGCCTCTCACCTCAGATTGATCTGAGTTTTTCTGTTATTTTGGTGTGTATTTGACCATTTACTGGCTTCATATTAGTATTGAATACATTGGATTCTTACTTCTCCAGTCTTGTGATTCATTACTAAGAAGAAAGTGTTACAATTCAATCCAGGCTAATATAAAAGATGTAAAGTCTCTATCTTTTTTAGTGGCTTAAAAGTATTCCCTGGTATACATATATTACAGCTTGTTTATCCATCCTGGGTTGGTGGGCATTTAGGTTATTTCCTCATTTTGGTAATTGTAAATTGAGCTGTGATAAACAGTCTAATGTAAATGTCCTCACGATTAAATGATTTTTTTTTCTTATGGGTAGATACTTAGTTGTGGGATTGCAGGATCAAATGGGAGGTCTAATTTAAGTTCTTGGAGGATTCTTCATACTTCCTTCCAAAAAGGTTATATTAGTTTGTAGTCCCAAGCTTTTTGGTTTTTGAAACCCTATAATATTCAAGTTATTCAATAATTATAATAGACAAAGTGAACTTTCAGATATATAAAAATATATAAAAGCCTAAACTCCATTAAGCCTTCAAAGCCCTCTCAGATTTGACCCCTGCCTGCTATCTGATCTTATACTCTCTCTATAATGTACTAAAATCATGCTAATCTGCTAGTTCCTAGAATATAATAAACCTTTTAAACCTTACTTTCTCTTCCTAGGAAGTTCTTCTTTAATATATGTACACATATAAATATACATATATATGGAGTGTAGTAAACATTAAATTAATATTTATTCAATAAGTACTTCTAAACTCATCATCTTTAATCATCAGAGAAATTCAAATCAAAACCACATTGAGATGTCACCTAACTCCAGTAAGATTAGCCCACATCACAAAATCCCCAAACTGCAGATGTTTGGGATTATGGATAAGGAGAGAAGGGAACATTTCTACACTGCTGGCAGGACTGCAAACTAATACAGCCTTTTTGGAAAGAAGTATGGAGAATACTCAAAGAACTGAAAGTTGACTTCCCATTTGATCCTGCAATTCCATTACTAGGTATTTACCCAGAACAAAAATTATTTTACAGCAAAGACATTTGCACCAGAATGTTTATTGCTGCCCACTTCTTATTGCCAAGTTGTGGAAGCAGCCCAAATGTCCATCAACCCATGAATGGATTAACAAATTATGGTATATGTATACCACGGAATACTATACAACCATTAAAAAAGATGGAGACTTTAGATCTTTTATGTCTACCTTGATGAAGCTGGACCATATTCTTAGTAAAGTATCTCAAGAATAGCAAAAATGTATCCAATATACTAAATACTATTATAAAACCAATCAATAACCACATATATGTTCATACAAGTGATAAATCACAAATATAGTCCAGCAAGAAGGAAGGGAGAGGGGGGAGGGTGATTGGTGGGAGGAGAGAGGGTATTTGGTGTGATCTTTCCTCATTGTACGCAAAGCAAGGGTACAGTTCAAAACAACTAAGAGTATGTTATAAATGTCTTACCACAAAAATAAATAAGTGAGGTGATGCTCATGTTAATCAGTTTGATTTAAGCATTCCGCTTTGTATATCAAATCATCACATTGTACCCCATAAATGGATACAGTACTTTATAATGTACTAAAATCATGCTAATCTGCTAGTTTAATTTAATAAAAACTAAATTTAAAAAAATGTACACTGAACAGTCTTGCTCAGACCTTCCTTGTCACCAGGGTCTCAGTTCACAGACTACCATATTACTTCTAACCTGCATTTATTCTTTAAAAGCAACAGTCTTTAATTTAATTAAGAATTAAATTAAATTAAAAAAATCTTTGAAACCACATTCTCTCTTTTCAGGAAGTTCTTCTCTAATATATATACATATAAACACACACATATATACATATATGTGGAGTGTAGTAAACATTAAATTAATATTTATTCAATAAATACTGCTTACCAATTTAAGAAAAAGAATATTTAAAAATTTTTGAAAATATAACAGACATTGAGGCATTACATTTTCTGCTTCTAAAAACATAACCAGGAGAGAAAATATAATACTGAAAACATATTCAAACACTAAAAAGCATACATAATAGAAATTTAGATTTTTCCTAAAAATTAATATAGCTAGCTTATTTTTACATATCACAATTATTGTAGTCTATCTAGAAGATATACCTAGGATAAAATAGATATGAGTGGGATATAAATTTTAAAAAAGAGAGAGGTCTAATCAAGAAAGAAATGCAAAGACAGAGTGTCCATCCCTTTTAAAACTATATAGAGACTTAATTTCATTTTGAAGCACCTGTTAAATTTTATTAAATTTTATTAACTCTAAAAATCAGAAATCATTCAGGTCTTTTTTGTTCACAAGACAATATAACTAGATTAAATTACAGAAGTTGCAAAAACACATTTGATAAATTTAGTATTTCCAACTAAGTTAGATTTATTCCATAATCTAAAATGTTTCCTTTAGAAGTCAATTCAATTCACATCAAATCTTAAATAAAGATTATATGACATTTCTAGTAAGTGCTCCATCACTATCATAAACATTTTTGCTCTCATTTCTGATTGTAACCATCTTCTAAAAAGAAAAGAAGACTTTACCTGCTTAGGTTTACAATTATCTACATTGTACAAGAATGAAAAATATAATATTTGACCTATGAATGCTTTGCCAATCACACATGAAAAATATCCACTATATGTAAAAGAATAAGAAATGTTTGGGAGTCTTCCAACTGTTCAAAAAGCAGACACAATGAAACATCCTGAAAACTTGTCCTTGTACATACAGATGCCTGCTGTCTGTGGAGTGACTAAAAACTGGCAATGTTTCTTTCATGACTAAGAATTGCTTTCTGAGGGCCGTTGCAATGGCCCTAGCACTCTGAGAGGCCGAGGCAGGTGCATTGCCAGAGCTCACAGGATCTAGACCAGCCTGAGGAGACTCAGACCCTGCCTCTAAAAATAGCCGGGCACTGTGGTGGGTGCCTATAGTCCCAGCTACTTAGGAGGCTAACAAGCAAGAGAATCACTTGAACCCAAGAGTTTGAGGTTGCCGTGAGCTATATCACCTAGGTAGACCATGGTACTTTACTCAGGCCAACAAAGTGAGAGTCTGTATCTGTCTCAAAGAAAAAAAAAAAAAGAATTATTATTTGAGATCGTATCACAAAACCAAATATCACAAACACCAATTATGGGGAAAAGATAGGATCTTAGCTTATGTAAATATCTCACCTCATTTTACTTTATGAAGTACAATATTCTTTAATTTCTTCCTCCTACATGTATCTCAATTTATTTATTTAAGGATGATATGTTTTCAGGGATACCAAGGTAGTCTAATAAAAGATTTAAGCAAGTAAACTATATTCCTCAGTGATAAGCACCATAATACTACTCCTGATAGCAGCTAACATGTTTTGAAGTTTTGTTATGGATGCCACCGTGTTCCTGGTACTGTTATTCTATGTTACTCTGATCCTCCATAAAACGTCTAGGAAAATATTTTTGTTTCCTCCCTTTTCTTCATTCTGAGAAAGGGTCTAATAAGGATAACACATCTTGACTCTGATTTGCTTATTGAAACATATTTTGTATTCTAAGAAAAACTTTAGAGGGGCTATGAAAAGTTGGAGAAGCCATAAACATGAAGAAGTATCCACGTTTAAAATTTGAAGGTGATAATTTCTATCTCCTAGGATTATTTCAAAGAATATTTGAAATTATGAATGGCATGTATGATAGTTCTTATTAATAAAGGTACAACCCCAAGTATGATATCAGCTTTTATTTCTTTATTAACTGTTAATATTTTAGTGATTCATATTTATCTTTAAGGCATAAAACTAAGGAAATAGCTCCTTCGATCCAAATGCATCATGAAAAGAGCTACTTTACTCCCAGCGTCCTGAGAAAGAAATCACAGAGGCTCTTTGTGCAAATCACTTCCCGCTCTGTTTCATTTATCTTAGAGAGTGAGGGAATCATCACATCTAAGATTCAGTTCATTCACTCAATAGCAACAGACCTTATTTGTAGCTTTATGATACATAAAAGTAAACTGTTTATACAGCCAGTTGCCAACTACCACTTTCCACACTTGTGGACTACTAGAAGAGTGGTTCTTATTTGCTTCCACTGAGTTGAAAAGACCCTGATAGAGTAAAACAATTACATTTTTAAAGATGTACCAAGAATTTTTTTTATTTCTACATATATATGTGTTTATTAGGTTTGCACTTTTTTCCTTCACAGAATTAAAAAGGCTTAAAATTTAATAACAATAACAATGTTTCAGATAAGGACTAAAAACAAAAACCCCATAAAGAATGAAAGAAGATAAATACATTCAGAAAAGAAAACAGATGGCTACTACTATTTATCAACATATTAAGCAATATTAATAATAATTATGCAAAGAAAGCAACGTTCACATTGTCAAATATTTCTCCTTCTTTAGAAATTAAATACAATTATACAAAACAAAGCATTCCTATGAAGTTAGGGGCCCTGTAAGCAAGGACACCTTTGTTTTGTGCTTGGCCGCTGCTCTTATTTCTCTTTCAGCTACTCAGATGCTACCTCAGACCTTTTAAACCTCCGAGGCAGGCCAGATACGCGGCGAAGTCAATTGTGTCATAACCTTATTGAAAATAACTGCATATTGACAAAAAAAGGTGGGAGGAAAACAGAAATAAAAGAAAAGGAAAACAAAAAGAAAAAGCGTTGTTGAGTGTCTTTAAACCAATTAGCTGGTTGGGGTGTAAAGAACAGTTCAAGTTGAGGTGACACTGTTTGCCTAACACCAGTCGGTAGGCACGGTTTCCCCTCTTACTTGAGAATGGCTGAGGCCGTAGCTCACTGCTACAGCAGAGCAAGGCATTTCACATGAAGTCCTGTGGGACAGAAGAATTTCTTCTGGACTGAGGTTGGGAGACCTGAGCCATGGCCCCAACTCTACCAGGGTTCTGAGACAAACTCTTTCCTAGGCTTCAGATGCCTCCTGGAAAAATCATGGATGCTCTACTGGTGCTCTGGTTAGCGTGATCTGACATGTTGACTGAAAATATTTTGTTTTGTCATCAACATGAGCCCACCATGTCTTACTGTAAATAGACTATAATAAATAATTTTTATTCTACAAATGAGATAGTAAAAGGTCCCCCAAATATGCAAAGAACATCACCCACATTTTCTCCCACGTCGTGTCTTAGAAATATTCTCGTAAAATCAGATTTTCTAATTTTGAGATTAATTTAGGACCAGCATAGGGACAATGCCGGGGTGTAAATATTTTTAATTCACATTTCACAAACATCACCAGCCTGTGGTGCACCAGCACTCGCTAGAATGACATGCTCCCCGTTATGCCTTCCTGTGCCTTCTTCAACCCATGGGAATGCTGTGTGAGGTGGGGGTAGGAGGACAGAGACTAACGCAGAGGAAAACTTCAAGGAACCATGGAATTTTGCTGTTATTTTTCCACCTCCATGTTGTTGAAAAGGACTGCTACCTCCACAGTTGTGGCAATCCTGCCTCTGGCCCATGTGTCCTCAAAAGCAAAATCAGGTTAGCAGAGAAGACCTGTATTTATGTGGATCTGAGATTTAAAAACAAAAACAAACAAGCAAAAAAACAGACTCTCTGTCTCTCTGTCTTTCTCTCTCTCTCTACATATATATATATGTTTAATACATGTATAAACAACAAACTATGTGTATATAGAGACATATATACACACATATATGTACATACATGGAGAGAGTTTGTTTTTTAAACAAACTTAGCATACGTTTAAAACAACAGCCAATTTGTAAATTTAGCAAATTAACAAATTGGCTGTTGTTTCTAGAATCATTTAGGGACAAATTAACAATTGGCTGTTGTTTCCAGAATCCTTTAAGGATTGTCCTCACTTTATCCTTGGGATGTAATGAAGGAGGTTATAATCGAAAAAAAATGTTTTATGGAGGGAGGAGCGTCTGATACCATGCACTCCTCACCTGCCCCTAATCCACCCTCCACTCCTGCAGTCCCAGGGTCCAGGGGTGGCTGCGGTCTGTCCGTGCTCATGTACTGAACTCTGCACAGAAGAGTTAGCAGCAGGCTGGAGATGCGATTTTAAAAGAGCCTGGCTTACAAATTTGGTCCTCGCTGGTGTCTGAGATCTTAGCTTCTGAAACGTTGTCTAAAAGATGAGATTATGTCTTTGAGCCCATATTGTTACAAACAATATGCTTTGCATGGAAAACCTGCATTTTTTCCCTTCAAGTCTGCAGATTTTGTAATTATTAGAGAATGCCCGTGTGACCTCCAGTGCAAACCCCAAATTCTGAGTCTTAAAAAGGTTCACCTGGGCAGAAACATCATATAAGTGTCACTGTGCTTTGCAGCTGGGGCTGGACACTCTCTCTGTGCCCCTCGTGAGGAGGGGAGCACAGGGCCTCCTGCTCTGGCCCCGCCACACTGGTCTGTTTCTTTCTGCTTCCTGCTCTTGCTGAGTCTCTGTGATAAATCTTAGCAGTGAGTATAACCATATGCTAAGTCCCTTGAGTTTTTCTGGTGAGTCACCAAATGTGTGGGTAGTCTTGGGACATTGGAAACATTGACAAAGTAACTGATAGCCCCAGGGGGTACGAGGTCCATGGCCAGAGCATCCGCACCCATGAGGGATACAACTATCCCTAAAGAAAACCAAATATTGGATTATCACTTTCTTCACTAGCAAGATGCTAGAACAGATGGACTGGGAATTAAAAATAATCATTATAAATGTTCCAAAAGGTATGAAAAGATTTTTTTTTTTTTTTTGAGACTGAGTCTCAAGTTATTGCCCTAGGTAAAATGCCGCGGCATCACAGCTCACTGCAACCTCCTACTCACCGGCTCAAGCAATCCTCTTGCCTCAATTTTTATATTTTTAGTAGAATCAGGATCTCACTTTTGCTCAGGCTGGTCTCAAACTCATGAGCTCAAACTATCCGTGAGCTCAAGCTATACTATATACGTATAGCTTCTTCATATATATGAATATATATATGAAGTATATATATGAAGAAGCTATATCCCACCAAGCAGATTGACTAAAAACAAGTTAGAAGATACTTCATACACACACACACACACACACATGAAGAAGCTATATACACACACACATATCTGTATATTTTAGAATATTATGGGGTATGCACATTCCCACATGTCCCAAAGCAGTTCTTTGTCCAGGTTTGTTTTTAACAATAGTTCATATTTCATCTTCTCCGTCTTCTTGGATCTTTATAACAAATTCAGATAAAATGTGAATTAGATTCCATTTCAGACAGAAAAGTAATCATTCCTTCTTTATTAAATGTGTTTCACCTTCTCCATACTCTTCGTGAGCCAAATCATAGTCTTACTTCAACTCCAGTTTAAATCTCACATTCTCTATGAAACCATCTTACTCTCCAGTTTTCTAATTACTAATTCTGTGCTGAATGAATCAGGAGACTGTTTCTCATAGCATTATGGCCCTTATAGAATGTGCCCACACAACTAGGATATACTATTTTAGGGAATAGAGACTCCATCTTATTCAGGTTCCCAAGAGTGCTTTGCAAAGATAGAGTGAATAAGATTGTGTTGGTAAAATGGAAGGAATGTAATAAATATAATAATTGCATTTGCTAGTATTTAGTGAGCACTTACTACGTATCATTAACGCTTCAAAGTTCTACCTTTATTAACTCATGTAATTCTCAAAACAGCTTATGAGTAAAGATCTCATAAAGTTCCCATTTTAAAGATGGAGGAACTCAAGCACATAGAAATTCAGTAACTTTTCTAAGGTTAAACTGCTACTAAAAGAAAATTCTAAGCTTTGAACCAGTGCAGGCCAGTATCTGAGGCTAAATGAAACTGTGTCTCATAATATATGTGTAATATTAGAATTTCCTGATTAAGGGGAAAAAAACCAAGAATACCAGTTGAATTTGAATCCCAGATAAACAGTGCATTATTGTCATGTATAAATATGTCCCAAATATTGCACAAGATATACTTATAATAAAACTTATTTGTTGTTTGTCTGGAATTCAAGTTATATTTTATTTTATCTTGTGTATTTTAACAATGTAAATAATGATATACATCTAAACAGAAGTATGACAACTTGTGTGGTAAAAAGAGATATACTACCCAGATAACCTAGAGTAAATAGCATACATTCAAGTATGGAGTGTGGGGTGATCAGACAAGCCTCCACCTGTCAAATCCTTAGAACCTGTATCAGTTCCATACAGTTACCGGGCAAGACAGTTGACAGTCCCTGACTGAGGATGGTGTGTGTAAAGGCCTGACCATCTTAGCCCGATGCCAGACAGCTCTGATTGGAAGTATTCACCCCAATCTCCTAAATAGTTTGTCCAAAGCTCTTTGTGCCTGCATTGGAGGTTAACTTCCTCCCTGACCACCTCTCCCTTTTCCTCTTCCTTTTATAGATGTTAATCCTTAAAAATTATTTTCACATCAAACTTTGTCATAGTGTTTGCTTCCAGAGATTCCAACGAGTAACATGTTACACTTAGAGATAACCAAGTGATAGGGCAAGAGGAAACATTTCTTTCTACAAAATTTCCTATTAGTAAACAAATAACTTTTATTATAGGCACTTTGCTGAAGTCAGAGCAATATACCTGTGCCAATCAGGGTTTGAGCAAGAAAATAGACATATACTCAAAAGTGCTATGATAAAAATTTGAGGAAGACAATATTTACAAATTTGTAGACAAGCCTAAGAAAACCAAGAAAATTAATACATAGAATGTTATGGTACCAAGAGCAAAATTTTACTTTACTGATCTAATAACAGGAAGTCAACACTACACCTAGGCATGGAGGGTAACAAATGTTTTTTAAAAGCCAACAAAATGTTCACCTATGGCTGGGGCAGCAATGCTCCTTAGAGATACTGAACCAGTGTAGCTGTGGACCAGCCCACAACTCAGCATACAAGGAGTTGAAGGAACACACACAGATCTATCGTTTCTCCCAGTGTTCTGACCATTCCTGGGCTGTGCCATTGCATCAGCCCAAACAGAAGCCAGAGGGCAAGAGAGATGACAGCCTTCATATGGAGAACAGGGCCAGAGGGAGGACAGTCTTTCAGAGAACAGGGCCAGAGAGAGGACCGCCTCCACACAGAGAACAGAACCAGAGAGAGGACAGCCTCCACACAGAGAACAGGGCCAGAGAGAGGACAGCCTCCACACACAGATCAGGACCAGAGAGAGGACAGCCTCCACACAGAACAGGACCAGAGACAGGACAGCCTCCACACAGAGAACAGGAGAGAGGACAGCCTCCACACACAGATCAGGACCAGAGAGAGGACAGCCTCCACACTCAGATCAGGACCAGAGAGAGGACAGCCTCCACACAGAACAAGACTAGAGAGAGGACAGCCTCCACACAGAGAACAGGGCCAGAGAGAGGACAGCCTCCACACAGAACAGGACCAGAGACAGGACAGCCTCCACACAGAGAACAGGGCCAGAGAGAGGACAGCCTCCACACAGAACAAGACCAGAGAGAGGACAGCCTCCACACAGAGAACAGGGCCAGAGAGAGGACAGCCTCCACACAGAGAACAGGGCCAGGTAGAGCACAGCCTCCACACACAGAACAGGAGAGAGGACGGCCTCCACACACAGAGAACAGGCCCAGAGCAGAGCCAATAGTGGATCTGATAGGCACATGAACAGTAGTCAAATATCATAGCTCAAAATCAAGAACGATGCACTCACCCATGAAGTAAAGGCAGAACCCAGCAAGAGTAAGGGATCAGAAATTGAAAGACCTCCGTCGACAGTGCCATTAATACCCCTAACTAGCTTTGAGTATTCAGGCAAGTCACTATCTGTGGGTCTGTTTTGTCTTCTTTTAAAAGAGTTTTGTGAATTCTAGGGTTTCTTTCAGCTTTAACAATCCATAATTATACCGATCTAAATTTCTTATACAAAGTCTATGAAGAGAATGACTTTGGGAAATGAGATTCAGAATTATTTAAAAAATCAGGATAATTACCAGATAGTAATGATCTGATTAAAGAAAATTAAGAGTCCAGCAGGAAAGGTAATTGGTGGAGTTTGCTAGTAGCATTGGATTATTAACAAGAGCAAAAGTTGTCACTTGAGATGGAGTGAAAATACGAGAACAGAGAACACAGAGGAAATGAAGACAGATTAATGAATCCTTAAAAACAAGCCTGGTGTCCTATGATCTAATTCAAATTATATCAGACTAAAAGAAAGTGAAATACCAAAACATGATTTTTTTTTCATTTAAAAATAAGTACACTATGGGTTAATTAAAAAAAAATTCCAGGTAAATTGAAGATCAAAGTTCACAAGTTTTCAAATTATAAAAGGGAAAATAAATGACGTATTTATTTGAAAGTGCTTTAAAAGTTTTAAATTGCCACTCAAATATTGTTGGCCTTTCTGCGGGGGTTAATCTATTGGTATCTTAATGGATTTTTTTTCTAAAAATAGAAAGGTGTTTGGATGTTTCTAAACACATATTTCTGAAAGAGGAATCAAAGGTCATGGCAGAAATATGGTGTGGATAAAATATAGTTCATTACTGTGGTAGATTACATTACTCTCAACAAAAAATTCCAGTTCCTGTCCCTGCAGTGTGTCTGCCTGTGAGAAGGTGATGCCCTGTTGAACTTTGAGGTGCCCTTGAGACCTGCTTGGACTGATGAAATATGGGCAGAGGAGACATGTGTCACTTTGGGGCAGAAGTTCAAGCGCTGGCACGGCTCTCTCACCAGTGTCACAGTAAGTAGCTATGTGCTGTGTTGCAGCTGCTCTAACAGCCTAGTTCCCTGAGCGATTGTGACATGAAAGGGAGCCACAGTCAACTCAACGTGGACATGTATTGTTAAAGAGAAATAAATCTTTGTTATCTGAATGACTGGGACTTTTGTCCTGATTTTTACTATAGTATAACTCAGCCTAGGTTAACGGACACAGTGGTTTACATATTATATTCACATTGTTGTTCCTGCCTGAGTAGCTCTTAGGAACCCACTTTCTGTTTTAATAACTATAGTTCAGGATACATATTGTCCAAAAGGACACTTACTGTAGCTTCTTACTTAAAAACTACCTACTGTAGCTTCAGCTTGATAGTTGCCGAGTAGAAACACCTTACCTGTTTCTTTATTCTCAAGTGATACTGGAACTGAACTCAGGAGTTGTGATTTGAAAATATAGAAAAGCTACAGTATGTTAAAACCACCCACCTTAGTCAGTCTATGGATTTTTTTTTTTTCTTGAGGCAGATACCAGGGTATTATTTCTGATACTAATACATTTGCTTATTATTCATTTTTCAAATTATTTCTTTAATTTATATCTTTGAACTTAAAAAAGTGATGACCAAAATTAATATTTTTATTTATTCCATGATGCAGTAAATATTTCCCTGGATATCAGCTAAAGTTGGCATTAAATGTGATGTCTATAGTGTGCAATTAAATAAATCTGTTCAGCAGAGGCCATGTCCTTACAGAGATTGTCGTGTGTGTGCCTGTATTTTCCTAACCCTAGCGGATGCCCTAATGACATATACAAAGGGAAAAGTAAAGAGAAGAAACCTGGAGAGGAGGCTTGGACGAGGCAAGGAGAGGCGAGAGAGAAGTATCATAAAAAGAACTGGAAGTGAGTGCGGCGAGAGTTAAGTTCAGGGGAGACTTTATCTTCTGCAGGGAGAAGTCCTGCATTCTTGGTAAGGGAAAACAGCCCCAGAAAAGGGGAAAAACAGGGAAATAAACTGAGCAAGGCAGAATAAAAACAGTTTGGCTAGCTTAAATTTAAACTAACAGGTAAATTACTTGCCTGAGCAGTTTCTGCTTCGACTGGAAGCCTGGCCTTTAAGTGCTGTTGCTTGCAAACACCCCTGCGGTGACGAGTAAGCATTCTGAAGGACGATGGCCATGGCAGAAGCTGCTGCACGGGAGGCCTAGGAAGAAACACTCACCAGCCCAACCCTGCCCAGACAACAGTCAAAGCAAATAACCATTGTGGGAATTTGTGTCGTGGCCAGGGCAGAGATCAAGGGAACAGCTTGAGTCCCGAAATATGGGCAGGAGAGCTTGTACCCTAACCACAGAGAGAAATGCCTTCGGGTGGAAATAAGAAGGAAATTTTTCTTTTCCACTGATTTTTCAGAGGGAACTGACGTCATCACATCTGCTCCACAGAGAAACTAAAGGAGTCTAACCTCCCCCAAGGGATCTGTGTGCACGACCACGGAGGAGGCCGCCCACACAAGGCACAGGTTCCAGGTTTCTCAAGGTGGCCCAGACCTTTAAAGTCAGTGATGATAGACAGAATAAGAACTGAGGGCAATTAGTGGGATCACACCTACGGTGCATCTTAGCAGGGTACTGGTGAAACTTATCAAAGGTAGAGTATCAATGTCTTTATATAGTGATCAAGAAAATGCATGAAGGCTATCTGTAACAGTATGATCAAAATATTTCTGAATGTATATGAAGCGCATTGTGCCCTATGATTGCACCCATGTACACGATTATGATTCAATAAAATTATTAAAAAAAAAAAAAAGAACTGACAAGCTTACTCAGAGAAATTGCTGATGTTTTTGCTCCCTTCCTCAGCTTACTCCCCTGAGCTAAATAAGAAAACAACTTTCAATGAAAGTTGGGTGGGACAAAGACTCAGGGCTCCTCCTGAGTAGCTCCACAAGCTAGTGGGGGACTCCTGTCCCCACCTTTGAAAACTCTAGTCTGTGTATTCTGCCTCTATCTCTCGCCACTTTTAACTTCATTTTTCCCCAGTAGAAGGCCGCTGGTGCCACAAGTCTTAAAGGACCCTGCCCCCAGTTCAGGACTCTGGCATTCTTCAGAGGAAAAGTGGTAGTCAACATGAAATTTGAAGGTCATGCAAAAATCGAATCATGTGTGTGTAGCATGTACGTGTTAGGTGAGAGAGAGATTTACTATGAAGTTTAAGCATCAATTCCTTTGCTTTCTCTGAATCTTCCAAAACCCTAGGTGGAGGCAGTTTTACAAAACAAGACAATCATATGGTAAAACATTGTTGTAATGTTATTTTTAACTGCCGTGATGGCAATTTTCTCTTCATACTCTAACTTTCCTTTATCTTAATTTTTAGTTTTGTTTCTTTCAAGTGGACATGTATCTTTTCGGCAGCTGATGAGGGGCATGGTGAATTAAGAATGCATTTATTTTGAGTTTAATGATGCAAATGTGTGTTTCTTTAGTCACTTTCTGCATAAATTTATTAGTAACCAAGCCAATGGAGAAATACATTACAGGGATACATCTTCCTGCCTTAGAGGGCAGATGCCTTACCTAGCATTGTGACATGAAAGTTCAGGGTCACTAGATGTATCTCTGTTTACACCTTTTAAGCATGGAACACTATAAGTACATGGTGAGTGTAGGAAAAATAGTATATGGTACAAGAAGATATTCTGTGGAAATTTCTTCTAAACATCAAACAGACATGGAAGACTGTAAGTGGAAGATAATAGTTTGCCTCAATGCATAGTCATAATGTGCCTTATTTCCTCTCAATAAGCTCGTTGATAATGCAGTATGTACAATAATAAAAAAGAAAATTTGGGCATTTTCCCTCTGTTCACACATAATAAAATATTTAAGAACTCTTCTGTTTGATGAATCAAACTTTTAGCAGGATTATTTTTAAAAAAACACCAATATGTGGTTTTGCATGTTTACGTACAATTTTGAATGAAGAAAAAAAATCTGCAGTAATACTAAAGAAAAAGTTGAATTGACATTATAAACTCTCTAAAGATAATATTGTAAAAATCATTGTTGTGTGAAGAGATGATTTCTGTGTGTATATGTAAGGAAAGTATTATACAAGATCTATTAAGCAATTAATTAATGAACATAGTATGTAATTATTTGGGAATTTGTGATGTTTGCATTGTTTGTCACCTTTTAAAATTTGTAATATGTTTGACTTTCTATGCAAATATCTCTTTTTTTATTAAATCATAGCTGTGTACATTAACGCACTCATGGGGTATGATATGCTGGTTTTATATACAATTTGAAATGTTTTCCTCAAACTGGTTAACATAGCCTTCATGGCATTTTCTTGGTTATTGTGTTCAGACATTTATATTCTATATTTAGTAAATTTCACATGTACCCTTGCATGATGCAGTAAATATCTCTATTAATAGCTCGTTTTAGTAATACAATTTTGCAGTATTTAATTTTTAAAATGGGCCTCAAATCGTGTAAGCTTTAAGACCCACAGAACTTGAATCTCTCTGTGTAGTGGAAAGAGGGTGTTATCTGAAGATTACTGTGTAAGGAAAGGTATAAAATACCTACCATTTATGGAAGAGGATAACGTGAAAATAAAAAATGTCATTTGGAGTCATTAAATATTCTTTAAATAATTTGAGTAATCCTTGAAAACTTTTATTGGGTTGATAATAATGTCTGTGTTTCAGTATTTATACTCTGGCAGCCCTGATGATAAAGGAGAATGGTGATAAAAATATTGTTAAGAGGGAATTAAGTAAAAGTTACTAGGAGGAGACATAAATATACATTCAAGAAATACATATGTGTAAAATTTTTGAGTTAAGTCTCATTCCATATAGGAGCAACAGATAAAGGAAAATTAAAAAAAACAAGACAGTAATATGGCCTATTTCAAGGTCCCTAGAAAGATGACACTGATATTAGCAAGTATTAGTAATAATTTAAAAAAATAAATTGACGGAGGTACATGTCCTGGCAATATGTTGAAAAAAATATCACCCAATTTTTCCTCCCGCTTCAAAACCAGCTTTGGTAGTTATCCTTTCCCACTTATAGATCAACTTCTAGAAAGTTGTCAATATTCACAAACTTCTTTTCTGAGATTATAAATCACCAATCTACTTCAATTTGAATTCCAGTTCCTACCCTCTTGTGAAACCCATCTTTCAAAAATTATCAGCAATCTCAACATTCCTAAACATCAACATATACTTATAAATATCATTATTTCTACATATTAATATTTCTCAGCTCCTGTTTTATTAGGTATCTCAACAGCATAAAATAGATGGCATTCCTTACTAAAACACTCTTTAAAAAAACAAAAAACTCTCAGTTTTTCTCTGAAACTCTGAATACTTTTTTCTATATCATTTTTGAATTTCCTCTTCTATATAGCTATCAAAAGCCAACCATCTCCTTTTGTCACTTTATAATCTCTCACTAGAAGGCATCATTCATATCTTCAATTACTGTATCTATATCTATGACTCACACATGCAAATCTCCAATCCAGAGCTTTTGTCTGCACGTAGTATTTGTGTGTATGTGTATGACTCTCAATTAAGTTCACAAACTCATCCTAGAAAAGTGCTGCACACCTCATTGCTGAATATCACTATGGTCACCTTTGAAGTACTCCCCTTGGAAAACTATGCACTGATGCCGGCACCTAGTCCACCCTTCAAAGCAATTTTGGAGCTCTTTTTCTGGAATGACTATCAGAGCTGTCATCGTACAGAGGTCTGACAATTAAATTTGTGACCTTGCCACTTTGTACTTACTTTGGTAGCACCATATAGACTACTCAGTAAGGTTTCATTACCTTGTTTTGTCAAGGTCTCACAGCTGTGTTCATGTTGATGTGTGGTGGTGTCTTGCTTAGTGGTGATACCACAGTGAACCACCTGAGTTTCAGATATATCTCTCTCTGCCGTATTATACAGTGGCAATCTCAAGACCTAATAATAATCAAATATATTATCACTGCTTGTTATACCAAGAAATAAATTAATATGTCAGCATGTGGCGTCATGTAACGCCCATTGTTTCAGAGTATAGCATGTTACAATACCCCAACTCCACATATAGAATATTGTTTTCAAAAATATATACTAGTTGTATTTTTAAAAGACAGTCCAAACATTCTATTAGCACTTCACTCCTGGATTATGGAACATGTGGTAGGATCAGTGGATGTTATGGCCATCTGCCCATGGTCACACGTCCTTATCTGTAAAGTGGATGCTGAGCCTCTGGTATGTGGGATCTCATCCTGATAAATCCTCTTTGATCCTAGAGTAATGAGACTAGATAAAGAAAAGTTGAATCATCGTCTCCTCAAGGATGAAGAGAATCAATGAAATCAACTTTGTTATGTGGTGGGTGAGAGATAGAAGCATGAATAAGGTTGAGAGTTGATTTTTGTTACAGACAAGTAAACATTCAATGACATTAACTAAACTGGCCTTGATGAGGAGTCAGAGATGTTAGGGACTTGTATGACCTTCATCCCTTGCTGGAGAGTTAGCTCACCACAGACATTGGACAACAAGGTGGGTGGGATAACTCTTTCAGCAGAGGTCACCAGTTGTTACTTCTAGCCATACAGTGTTTACTGCATGCTTGGAGTAGCCACAATCACAGGACTGAATGATGCTCATACTTCATGGGCACTCTTACAGATAAATCCCAGATACCTGTTTCCAATCATTCACTTTTGTTATTTTCTGGCTCTCAAACAATCAGCTAATCATTTCTCATTGCTCAAGAAAACACGCATGCCTTTATGTGAGGCTGTTTCTTTTTTCACATCAAGTTGAAGGCCATTTAAAATTCTACTCATTATGAGAATTTTACCTGTGTTTCAAAGCCAATTATAAATATGGGGATAAAACATGGCAACATCTTTACCTATCTTCAGTTTGCTGAACCTCATCATCATGAGTTGGGCCATGTGCTTATATAAATTGCATATGCCCTGAGGTTTTGCTTGCATCTTCAGCTGAATGTGCTATGTCTACCCTATGATGGATTTCTGCTACTGGGTTGACATAACCAACTCATGATAGATAGCTCTGAATTCAAAACAATTTAACTCCATTGTTAAATATTCAGTCTCCATAAAATCCAGGGGCATGCTCAGAGCAGCTTTTCAAATTCTGTAGTTTCCTGTGGTAGCCCACACACTATTGCCCTAAAACATTAGACTTTTCCCTGCAGCTGTCCCAGATATTCTGCACACTAACTTTAGCTGCTACAAATGCATCTGGAAAAATTGGCCCATTTGGTTCATATCATTTAAGCAGAAACTGTTTAACTGCTTCTCAGTGGCCTTTCTTGGGCCTCTGCTCAAAATAAACGGTCTTCTGACTCAACTGATAAATTAGTCGCAACATTACTTCCAGATATGACATGAAGAGATCTACAAAGCAGGTGCTTCATTTCCTCAGCGGTAAAATGTGGGGGAGAATACATGTCCTTTGTCCTGTAGCCATGTCAGAATTTCCCTTCTAATGGACCCTAACAATTTTATGATATGGCAAGTATATGAGCTTTTTTGGTTTTATCTTTTAATATAATCTGGTGCATATGCGCCTCACAGGGCATCTAGGTGTGTACCAGTAGTTTGATCTGCTTCTCAGTTCCTTGATCTACAGGTTTGATCTACTTGTCACCACTATAGTGAGAAAGCTCAACATGGTTGAGACTATCAAATTGAAGTCCTGTATGACAAAGAGCACAGGTGTTGTTTATCCCAGGGCAAGGCCTTAAATGCAGCTTATGGTTTGTCCCATGACCGTATCCTACTGCCTCTTCCATGTGCAATGCTTCATTTTTTTTCCAAAATAAGGGCTGAAAAGACCACATTTGATTTGCCGGATCAATAGCATCTAGTGCTTGCTATATAGCTATTGATCTGGCAGAAGTGTTCTCATCAATTCTTGTCATAAATTGTTATTGTCTATTATTATCTATTTTATAGATCCATTATTGTACATTAGATATACCCAGCACAGCAGTTACAAATGAAGCTGCCAGTGATGTTACGGTACTCCCTATAAAAGAACACAAGTCATCCAGGTTTTGAAAGGGCAGACTGGAGAATTAAGCAGGGATATGAAGGTGACGCCAACCCTGCATCTTGGAAGTGTCTAAGGGTGGAGCTAGTCTTTCCATCATGACTTCTAACTTACCATGTATAGGCTTGTGAGGTCATGGGATTAGGGATATTTTCTTGGCCTTTCCTACTTTGCATTTCTTATTTCATTAGTGGAATTCTTTCCTATTTTTGCCTTTGGGTATGTGGATGTATCTCCCACACCAGTGGCATCAATGTATAATATTTTGAGAAAAACCTCACTTATTTGGTTTCTTGTGTTCACAACCGGAGAGAAATTTTACATCAGGGTTAATCCTACCTGGTGTCTCATTAATGTCTGATTCGGATGACATCTAGATGAGACTAGACTTTAGAGGAGGTGGTGGATTAATTTAAGACTCTTGGGGTTATTGGGATGGAATTGGTGTATTTTTTGTGAGAGAAGGGTATACATTTTGGGGGAGTGAAGGGGAGATTTTACAGGTTGAATTGTTGTGACTTCCAAATTTATACTGTGAAGCTCTAATCCCCATTGTAATATTTGCAGATGGGACCTTTGTTAGGTCATTGGGGAGGAACCCTCATGATGATATTTGTGACTTTTAAGAAAAAAAAATGTACTTGCTTACTCTTCATCTACCAGTTAAGGAAACAACACGTGGGTTGCGTACAACCCGTGAAGAAAGCTTCCACCAGAACTTGATCTTGATGACATAATCTTGGATTTCCAAGTAACCAGATTTGAGAAATAACTTCTTTGGTTTAAGCCACGCTCTACACTATCCTTGCTATAATAGCCCAAAGTGACAAAGACCGACACAAAGCTCATCAAGACAGGCCCACCCTCATGACGGCATCTATCCTTATTTGTTTCCCAAAGGTCTCCTTTCTAAAACCTATCACACTGGGAAGAAAGTCGTGCTTTAACATATGAATTTTAGGTGGAAATGATTGTACCCGCAGCACACGGTGTTCCAGGAGTCACCCTTTCTCTGTGGATCACTTCTTGTGGATCTTGGCTGCTTTCACTTTGGCTGAGTCCTGGCCCAGAATACCTGCAACCACTTAGGGAAGCTGTTGCCATTGACCTTTGGCTGCTTGTCAGAAACCGTGCTACTGAGATGTACTTCTCTCAATTACAGCTTGATGTGACTGTATGTACTTCCAGTGTGATGTGTGCAGATTGAATTAAGGTATTTGGGGCCTTATAAAAGGGGCAGAATGCTGGTCGTGTTTATATAGTAATCCTGAAAGCCATTTTCTATGCTATTTTTGGCACTGGGATTCTGAGGCTCTCATTGTTCCCAGAGCCATCACTATGGGGGTTTAGTTTGTTTATTGCCCTGCTCTATCAGAGAATGATGCTGCTGGATATGGATTTCACCCGATTGCAGATCGTTCCCTCTTTAGTGGTAGCTGGATGCTGGAACACAGTGTTGACACTGCTCAGAATCAACACAAGCTTTCTAGATTAAAGGCAATGTTCTCTCTAAGGCTCTCATCTCTTCAAAAACTAACTACAAGTTCATGGGAATCCAAGTGCGCTTATGTTTCTGACCGACTGGCTACAAATTTGGGATGCCTTCTTACTCTCGAAGGTTTAATAATTTACTAGAATGAGTCCCAGAACTTGGAAAAGTGCTATAATTTTAATTAAAGTTTTATGCAAAGGACACAAATCAGGACAGTCAAATGAAGAAAGGCACAGGACAAGGGCTGACAAGGCAAGTGTGTATGTGCCAGGCTGTGTGATCACCGAGGAGGGAGCTCAGCCTGGGAGTCTCATTGCACAGATGGAATTGATTGAATTGTTGACCATGTTACTGAACTTGATCTGTGTCCCTTTCTTTTCCAGAGATCAGGCTGACATTGAGAAACTCAAAGTTTCAACACTCCATTTACATAGTTGACCTTTCCTGCTCAACCAGCCCCTTCCTAAAACTCCTGGGAGCCAGCCATGAATCATTGTATTGGCATAATCCCAGGGACTCACCACCATGAAGAACAAAGACTCCTATTACTTGGGCAATTTCAAATATTTAGAAATTGAGTCCTCAACATGTGAGACAAACATCAGACAAATTATTGATTATACAATAGATATGCATAATAGGGGATATCCCGTAAGTTCTTGTACATTGGGAAATTGTAGCTAAATGTACCTTTATATACAAAATATTCATTACAGAAATTTACAGAATATTTACAAAATGTTTTCTATGTGTTACCTACTTTTTTATAAAACTTTGTAGTAAATATTTTGTGAGTACAGGTACATTTAGCTATAATCTCCCATTTTCCCCATGTATAGTGACTTGTAGGATAGTCTGTATTACAGACAATAACCTGAGAACTTGAAACACATACAATAAAATCCATTCTCCACGCTTTCTGGTTGTATAAACTGGCCATAGTCCGTGTAGAGACAAAATATCCTTACCCTTCTGAAATGACATAATTACTTAACTATTTTGACTGTGGAAGATAAAAAACACTGATCTAGTTTTTCATATTAAAGATAATATTTTTTTTCCTTTTTCTGTTTTTTTTTGTTATTCGCTCATACACAGTCACGGTATCCCATTTATAAATTATTGTTTTACCTGATAAAGTATAAAACAGAAATAGATTCTATCAGAAATAATTTAAGTACACCTTACTTCTCTACATGGTCTTTAACAGTTTTGAAACATGTCATACTATGTAATCTTAAATGCTGCAAATAGTAGAAAAACAACTACCTTATACATTTGCTTTTCAATGTGCCACAAGAATGGGCTGTTTCTTTTAAGGGTTGATGTATTTTGATTAGTGAGATTATCTGATTGATTGGTTAAAATCATCTAGCTCAGTTAATTAAGCATTTTAACTCTCAAATCCAACACTATCCAGCCTGTTTCTCTGATAATCAACTTCCAAAGGTCAAATTGAAGGCAAGACAAACCTATGCTCTCGGTGCTCGTTTTTCCTCTAAAGAAAACCCCCATTAATAGGTCAGAAAGTCAGTGGCACTGTGATATCTTACACAAACAAAAAGCAGTGTCCCTGTACCCTTGTTTGGGTATCGGTTTCCCCACTGGAATATTAAATGTGTCACTTAAGTCAGGAAGCTGTGGCTCCCTAAATTTAATCATCCCATTTAGATAGATCCCAAACTGCCCAAATATCTTATGCAGTGTTTTTTTTTTTTTTTTGTCTGTTTTTTAAATCTCCTTGTTTATTCTGGAATTAGGGAATAAAGATAGATAAACCACACTTTAAAAAGACTTATAATAGCCAGAATGAAACATTTTATTTGCTTTGCTAAAAATAAAAATTTGTAAGCCTCCCATCATCTGCAAAAAGAATGAGAGTCCATTAAATTCCCAATGTTGCCCTATTAAAATTTTGTCTTCATCTGATATTCTTCACCGCACCAAATTATGCTACATAAAATCAGTCTTAACTTCTAAAGTATTGACATGGGATATTCTGCGGCTAAACGTTTCCATCAAACATGTGTGAATCTTGCTGGCACTCAAGACTCACACTTTAGGAAATGGATTTGCTTATACAATTAAACACAAGCAATTGAGAGTTAAGCAGATTTCTATTGCCTCTTACCAGCCAAACTCCAGTGGGGGTCACGTAGGAAAAGCCTTAACCTTTAAAATTGTGGCTGTCTGCCGTCCTCATATTGGTGAGTCCTTGGTGCAGGGGCTGGGCTTGCACAATAATGAGAACTTAAAATTCCAGATGAAAAATACTGAAGAAAATTGTTACAGACCTAATTAGCCATATGTAGCCTAAACCACTCAGCCTTTAAGAGCAGCATGAGCACACAGTTACTGCAGAGAGGGAGAGGGCAGGCTGGAGCGTGAATGTCGCAAAGGTTTAAGTGGAATGGCTCCAATCCCATCCCCATCACCGTCCTAGTTTAGACTCTCAGTGACATTGAGCTATCATGTTCCAAATGGTCTTAAACATTTCTCCTACCTCTGCTATCTGACCTAAATTTCTCTAGTCTCTCTTCTGCTTTCCTTCCTTTTTTCAAACTGCTATGTGTATATTTTGTGACATTTAGATATAATCATATCATTCTTTATTTAAACTATTTCAAAAGAACCATGATCTGTGCTATTCGGCTAGGCCACCTTAAGAGGACATCTCCTTATGGTCAAGCCTTTACTTCTTTGTTCATCTTGATCTTAAACTATGATGTGATTACTTTTATTCAGATATCCTTTAAAAATTCATAAGGTCTGATCTGGCAACAGCATCTTCAGTCTTCTTTCAGTCTCATCCTGGAGAGGTCACTAAGGACCAGCGAGGGGTTATGAATGTACATTTTTCAGGGGCTCTTTCATGTTATTCTTATGTGCCAAGTTGACTGGGACACGTGATGCCCAGACGTTGGGTTAGACATACTGGGTGTGCCTTTGAGCATGTTTCAGGATGAGAGTCACATTCGATATGATAGGCTGAATGCAGGAGATGGCTCTGCCTAGTGCCAGGGGGTCTCACTCAATCCTCTATGAGCCTAAATAGAAGGAAAGGTGGTGTAAGGGGGGATTTTCATTCTCAGATTGATTATTTTCAAGCTGAGACACGGGTCTTTTCCTGCACTCAGGCTGGCACTTCCAAGTCCATTGGTTCTCCTGGGTTTCAGGCCTTTGCATGCTAACTGGAACTATATGGCAAACTCTTCTGAGTCTGAAGCTTACAGATAAAAGGTTATGGGAATTCTTGGCCTCCTTATAACAGATTCTTTATGAATGATCTTTCTCTGTTCCTCTCTCTCTTTATAGATAAATGCACATATAATATGGCAATGATTTACATATGGCAATACATATACCACACATTTGCCATATATGTACCATATTTCACAAACAATAGGAAACATAGCCATTTATTTCCTATGAGTTCTGTTTCCTATGAGAACTCTGGTTACCACTTTGGCATAGCAAGATTTACAACAGCATCAAAACATTCTGCATTGTTCTTTGAAAATCTTTTGGAAAAGAATGAGAGAGACACAAGTAGGTTCAAAGCTCTCTGTGTGCTGGGCTTATTCATTCATTCTTATTAACTATTATTATGATTATCCTGCAACTTATATACTAAAAAAGATTTTAAGGCATTTATTTTATAACTGTGGGAAAGGACATGGATCCAAATTTAGTTATAAAATACTGATTAGCAACAAAATTTTAAAAGTTAAAAATAAGTCAACATGTTAACAGAGTTAAAGATTTTATTCTTTAATGGTGGGAACAGAGTTTGGAGGTAAGAGTGTAACTTGGACATCAGTGCGGTGTTTGCCTTTGAGAGAACTTTAGGATATTGTCAAAATGGGCATGTATCTAAGGGTAAAAGATGTAGCAGCAAAGTGCATGGGGTTAAAGAATAGACTCTATTTATATTTTTTATGAAATACTTTCATTGTTAATAAGAGCTTTGTATGATCATGAGGATATAAAAACACCATGTGAAAATTCAATGTTAATACAGAACAATTAATATTTGATTTTTTTATAATAGAATATGAGTCCCAGACAGATTTTGTACAGGATCTGCTGAAAGCTGACTCTTACAGGGAGTATTAAAGGCTCAGTTAGAATGTCAGCAAGGTGACAGAGGGCAAAGAGTTACCGTACATCAGTGGCAGCACGGCTTTGTGTTAGGCACTGTTTAGAATGCCTCAATATTTTCAAAAGCAATGTGAGAAAATGATTTTAAGTATGACACTAAAATTCACTGAAAAAAAAACTAGAATAATAATGATGGCACAAAAAAGTAAAATTAAAACTGCCAAAATTCAATACACTTCACAGTTGAAAAAGTACCCCTTTAGAAATGGATTGCTTAATTTTGAAGCAATTAGGATTCCTTATGGAAGTTAAATAAAACATAAGATTGCTTTGTTTTCTGGCATTGCAAATTTACTCAGAAATTTTTGAAGTAAAATAAACACCAGGGTCATAGCTATTCTTTTATATATTCTGAGTGGCACAGAAACCATTTCGAATAGAGTTGTTCATCACAAAATAGACCATGTAGACTTTCCTTTATGATAAATTGTGTTATAACAATATTGAGCGGCCTGAGAGGAAAGAATGGTACACCTTTATTATTGAGTAATACCGGTGTACTTTATAAAATTTTCCCATATGTTAGATTGCTAAATATTTTCTACAAATCATTGATGGTCTTATTAATATTTTTATTCTTCATTTTGGATATTTAGATAGTTCACATTACTATATATTCCAGTTCAGTGGTCTTTATTTCTCCAGTGAATAAAATGTTGTTCATTTCATACAATGTATTTTTTACACTAAATAATACATGTTTTATTTAAGTGTGTTTGTCAGCTTTCATTTTTCTCCTCATCTTCACATGAACATGTGTATTCTATTCATGTGTAATTGCCATATTTTGTGTTAAATTTTCATATTTTTACATGCTAATATTTTTTATTAGATGAAGACCATTATAAATTTTACAGTTTGGTGATAATTTTTTTTTTTTATTGTTGAGGATTCATTGAGGGCACAAGAAACCATGTTACACTAATTGCATTTTTTGGGTAAAGTCCCTCTTACAATCATGTTTTGCCCCCAAAAGGTGTGGCACACACCAAGATCCCACCCCCATTTGGCTTTAGTCAGGGACAGATTTTATGTCCTCAAATTTGTTTGTTCCTTGGAGACTTGATTTTAAGCTCTATTTACATAGCCCTAATATTGACCTAGTAATTCCACAATTAAATCAATACTTACCCAAGGACTCAAACCAATGCCCTCTGCATTAGGAGATTTCCCCACTGTAACTTGTAGGAACATTGAATATTTTTCGACCTCTAGTAGTTCTTTCTCTGACTATAAGGATTTTCCCCGCTCAAGCAAACTGATAAATTCTAAGCAGAAGACATAAAGGAACCCTTACATGTATTTCTAGAACTCTCTCCTTATATAACTTCTTTTTTTTTTTATCAAATCATAACTATGTACATTAATGCAATCATGGGGTACAATGTGCTGGTTTCATATACAATCTGAAATATTTTTCCGGTAAAACTTACTAAATGCAGAATATAAAGGTCTTAACACAATAACTAAGAAAATGCCATGAACACTATGTTAAACAGTTTGATGAAAATATAACTTCTTTCTTTGCAGTATTTTGCTATAAAAGTTTCAGCCATTGTGCTCCTAGAGCTTTGAACCCATCTCTGTACCACAGCAAAGCTGCTGATTTCTGTTCAGCAAACTTATCTCTCATCGCGTCTTAAAGTTTTTTACTCATATTTGTTTTTTTTAGGTTCCATTCTCCTGAAACGCCTATCATTCAGTGTCTCAAAATTGTGTGGTACATTTTATTTCTGATTTTATACTCTTTTGATGTGGAGAGTAAATTCTGTCCCTTCTGTTTCATCATAGCCAGAAATAGAAGTTATGTTTCCTTAGATTTTGATGCTAAATTATCCTTAACTTTTGCCAAAAAATACCGTACAGAGTGCTGAAGTTCATAGGTAGATGAAGAAGCACAGCAGCTGACAGTCTAGGCCTGGGGTTAAAGGCACTCTAAAACAGAAACGTGGCTGAATTTCTAAACTGAATCGTGACCTGGTTAGGAGAGGTATCTGGAAAGCCTGTGGGTAATCAGATCATTACTATGACTGGAGCATAAGTAAAGACAAACATTACTTCATGAAACCCAGAGAGTCACATCTATTACTTGAGTCAATCTACATTTAGAGTTTAACTTAGTCCATTATTGACTCTGGGTCTAAGACATCTATTTGGATTTTCTAGATAAATACTATATCTGTGTAGGTTCACCCAAAGCTTACTTTGTTTGAGTATACATCTCTGATGCTTACAAAATCATAAAACTTCAAATGTTTATTTTATTCTTCTTGCAGACATCAGCTACTTCAAGCTCAGCATACGATGGCATCATTTATTTGGGAAAATTAATAATGGTGGGAAAAGGCATGGAGAAGCCAGTATTTCTCTTTGGGACCCACACTGACACTGGGTGTTACATAATTAACACTTACATTCACTACTGTCTTTCTAGAACAGCCATTTTCTTCATATGTGTTTGTAAACATTCATTTGACAAGCATTTAATCACTGTCTGCCTGCCAGATAACTCTTTGAAGCCGTAGAGAGGCCATGAAGAACATAAAACAGGCTTGGCACCTGTAGCTCAAGTGGCTAAGGCGCCAAGCACATACACTGGAGCTGGTGGGTTCAAATCCAGCCTGGGCCCGCCAATAAACAACAATGACAACTACAAGCAAAAAAATAGGTGGGCATTGTGGCAGGCACCTGTAGTCCCAGCTACTTGGGAGACTGAGGCAAGACAATCACTTAAGCCCAAGAGTTGGAGGTTGCTGTGAGCTGTGACCCCACAGCACTCTCCCCAGGGTGACAGCTTGAGACTCTGTCTCAAAAAAGAAAGAAAAAGAATAAAAAAAAAAAAAATAAAAGACAAAATATCTCTGTTGTGTGGAGTTTGAGAAAAATCGTACTAGTAAGGAATGAAAAAAACATGGCATGTCAGAGACATCTGTTTATGGCCGTAATGGAATAGCTGGAAACAGACTCAGCCTTTGCATAAAAAATAATTTATAATATGTAAAAATTCACTGGTTTGGCTCAATAGCAATATTTTTTAAAAGTTGAAGTTAAAACTATAAAAAGTAATCGTACTGAAACAGAGAATAGAAAAAATACACAAAATACCCCAGAACCTTAGTGACAACAGGGACTGTATCAAGTTTCATAAAAAAATATGTTTTGAAGATTAATTGAAACTTACAAATTTCCAGTCAACCCGTCATAGGAAAGAGAAAATAAAATAGAGCTGGGAAAATTATGATCTACTGCTGGAAACCAGGGAAAGAAAGAAAAATGTGACAGCCAGAAAAAGGAAGGATACACTATGTACAGAGAAGCAAAGAGAAGACAACACGGGTATTATTACAACCCTTACAAAGAGAAAATGGAACAAGGCTTAGAAAGATTAAAACACAAATAGGTCTAGAATGTTGAAGCAAGAAAAGATGCCCTTCAGACATAATGTAAAATAAAGACATTTTTAGCGGGAAAATAACGAGAAAACTACCATGGGAAACAAGGCAAATGTCCACCAGTAAAGGAATGGATAAAGAAACTGTGGTATGTACATACAGTGAAGTATTATTTAGCCTCAAGAAAGGACATACCACCATCATACATTCAATGTGCACGAACCTACAAGACATTAGGTGAAGTGAAATAAGCTAGTCACGGGAGAAACACTGACGGCTCCACTTTTACGAGGTATTACTGTGGTCAAAAGAATGGAAGCAGAAAGTAGAAGGTGGCTGTCAGGGCTGAAGTGGGGGAAAACAGAGTTGCTATTCAATGGCACAGAGTTTCAGCCATGCAAGACGAACAACTTCTTTGTGTATGTTGTATCACGACGTGCATAGAATTAACAATACTGTCCTGTGCATTTCAAAATTTGTTAAGCAGGTAGATTTTATGTTAAGAAATTTTTGTAATAATAATGATAATAATAAAAATCTGTGAAATAAGAATAGAAAAATTAAGGTAAATGAATGATAAGTAAAGGAAGAAGAAAAAGAAATGCATGGTGTTCAAAAGGAGACAGATATTAGTATCAAATACTGGGTCATTAGCTGAAAGGAGACTCATTGGGTTCAACAACATACTGGCCACTGGTCATCTCAAAAGAATATTTCAATAGAGGTTGAGGGTGTAGCCAATAAGAAGCCTAAGCCAAAAAAATAGTATATTGTGAAAAAAAAGATAATATCTGTGACCATTAGGGTCAAAATCGTTATTACTCTTAGGTTAGAGGGAATAGTTTGTGATTGGGAGAGTGTTCAGGAGGGTTTCTGGGGTCTACTAAAGCTCAATTTCATGATATATGTATTAGTTATAAGCTAGTTTGTGCTAAATTAATTGTTTAAGATATGCATTTGCTTTATAATTTTATTTCGATATGTTGTATAATATTTCACTTTTAAGACTCTACTAAATAATCCTGGAAAGAAGCAGGATAGCAAATTTTACTGGACACGTATAAGGAAGCAGTTAAGGAACAGAAAAAGGGACCTGAGAAGATTTCAGGATTAGCACTTTTAAAGTGTTTTTATGGGGAAAAGGAAAAAAAATGGGAATAAATAAAAAAATTATAATGGGAATAAACCAATTGAGAGGTTACAATTGGTGTTGAAAAAAATAAGGGACATACTAGTGAGATATTTTTAAAAAGGTGTTAGAAAATGGAACCTTGTACACACGTTGAGGGTTTGGCTTCAGTTCACAGGAAGGGCAATTTATAATAAGAGTGAAGTTGGAGACTGACCATAGCTTTAGGTAGGTGTGCAAATGGTGATTTAAATTGTGGACTATCTGTTCTAAATTCCATTTTCCTGATTCATTAAGAACTAGGTCATCAAATGAGTTTGAAGCTTAACTAGGAGAGGTTGCAATTTGATGCGACTGGGGAAACGTACCAAATTGAAATTTAGGGCCGTGAAGATAGAATAAAGGTAGGGAATATGATTAGTGACATCATTAAAGGTCTGCTTGAAGTTAGTGGTTATGACTTCAAAGTGATAATACAGTAGGATTGTTTTTTTAAAATTATGGTGTGACAGATGACTAAGGAGTAGCAAAAGGGGGCAGGGGACCTCCTGTGAAGGAAATAATGATAATAATTAATTTGATTTAAGCTACGAAGAAGGAAGTAAAAAATGAAATATTTCAAAGGCAGTGAATAAAGATGTGTGATGTGGTAAAAATGTTAAAGTTTAAGTATTTGACACGGTGAGCTATTAAGAAGCTATCGTAAGAGGTTAGGGAGCTTGAAATTAGGACTGCGATACCAGTAAGATTACGGCTGAACACAGGAATGAATTATAAAGAAAGGAGAGAGAAAGATTTTGAAGGCACAAAGATCAAGTAATTGGCATGTGAAAGTGCTGAAAGTATTGTATATGTATATTTATTTACATAGCTAAAATTATGACAGAAGTGGTTACTGAGCATGGCAGTGAGCCAGAATTAAAAATCTGCAAAGAATGAGAAATCGGCCTGGGCGCGGTGGCTCATGCCTGAATCCTAGAACTCTGGGAGGCTGAGGTGAGTGGATTGCTTGAGCTCAGGCGTTGGAGATCAGCTTGAGCAAGAGCAAGACCCCAATGTACTAAAAATAGAAAAACTATCCAGATTTGGTGGCACCTGTTGTCTCAGCTACTCGGGAGGCTGAGGCAAGAGGATTGTTTAAGCCCAGGAGTCTGAGGTTGCTGTGAGCTGTGAAGCCAAAATACTCTAGCCTGGGGCAACAGAGTGAGACTCTGCCAAAAAAAAAAAAAAGGAAGGAAGGAAAGAGAAAAGAAAGGAGGGAGGAAAGAAATTATATGTACCCTCATATTAACCCAAAATTTAAAAAAAAGTTGTGATGAAGGAGTCTTTGGAGGATTTCAAGGTAGATTGGTGTCTTACTCTTATGAAAATTTTTAGAGGAGAATGAGGGAGAAAGTTCTGAAAATGATAGCTACTTATGTCACCTAGGCCTCCGGGTATGAAATTTAAAGGACAAAAAGACACATGATTTTCTGTTAGACCAAGAAGATATAGTAGAAGACATTGATTGAGTTGGAAGACTGAATGTTTACTATTAATTAATCAAGAATTCCAGAAAGTGTGTTGGACAGATTTTAGTAGTTCAAACCCTGCAAAATATGGGGGTCAACAACTTTGGAAAATATGTGAATAGGTACCACAGGTTATATAGAATAAGTTGGTAATAAGAGTATTTTGAAGAAATTGACACAGTGATCAATGTATTTGACATTGTTATTACAGATGATTTTAGAGGTGATTGTTTGAGGTTGTTTTGGGGAGGGAATTCTGTGGACCTTGTTAGAAGTTTGCAGAATTCAGGGACTATTTTGTTTAATTCCATCTAATAGTGCTGTGGAATATAGGAAACTAAGGACATTCAAAGCTCTAGCATTCCTGGCGCTGGGACCATATCAGAGTTCCAGTGGTGGAGGCCTGAATGCCAAGTGAAAGGTGGTTCTGCTGCGGCCACCTGGGTTCTGTGGTTCCTCCCTAACATCTTTCAATGCAATGCTGCTGAATATGGAATATATCAACTACTTACGGACCTTTTGTGCACAATAAACATTCTTACCCCACAGAATCCCATGCTACACTATTGTAAATTTTTGTGTTCTACCTGTATTTATAACATACAAATCTATAAGGTATTTTTGAAAATACAGTTTCTTGCTCAGAATATATCTTTGATAAAGTTTGTATATAATAGAGCAAAAACGGATTTTTTTTTCTTTTCCCACATTGAAGTTGTACAAATTCTGACTGAAGTAATAAACTTCTCCTACGTGCTAGTGTTTGTAGCTCCTTTAAGGAATGTGTTTCATTTTCTACTAGAGCATTTGAATTGTCAATGAACATTCCATTGTTTTTTTTCAGTTTTTTTTGTATTTTCCTTTCTTACATTTGAAGTGTTTAGCTGGCTCCTTATAACGAAAGTAAAAAAGGATTTATCTTTAAAGGCAATCATATTTTATTTTCTGAATAAGTATTTTGTTCTGTGAATTGATGATACAATGAAATTAGTCCTAATGCCTATAATCTACAGAAAGATGTAGGTATAAAAATAAACTGCAATAAAACATGGGTAACTCTATCATTCAATGATTTAAAATGCCATAGTGGGAGAAATCATGAATTAAACAATTATGCCTAATTTACTTATTTATTTTCTAAGGTTTACTTAAAATAAATGGAATTTCAAAACATATGCATGAGTCCTAATAAAAACTATATTACAGTGTTGGATGTAAAGTTAGTCTCTTTCAAGCTTATTTTTAAATCAATGTTCAAAACAGAAAATTTTACATACATGATCATCGGAACAATATTACAAAATAAGTAATGTTATTTCCATTGTATTTAATGAATAATCACAGCTTCAGAGAGATTATGTTATATACTCAAATTAGCAAACAACACAAATAGTTAACATGCAAAGGTCTGTGAGAGGGCAGGGTCCGTGCGATATCAGCTATGCCACAATTGATCTGGCAACATTTATAGAATCGTGAGCCAATGCAGTTCTCTTTTTTGCATAAATCCTCATGACTGAATGTTTTAAGAAACAAAACATACACAAGTCATTTGTAATTATAGGTTTGCTTTGTGGGGAAAAAAGGTAATGATTTCACTTATGCAAACAGCTCATAAGTTATTTAATAGTGTGCGTTTTCAACATTAGCAATGTCGATATGGATTTAAAGCATAATAATCTATTAAAATGTAAGTGAGAGAAACTTTGCAGGGCAAACGTCTTCTTGTCCAAATGTGTCTGCCAATAAAGCAATTTTGTGTTCCCACTGCAAATTGAATAAGACAGGTGTCCTGAAATTAAATATCTTTATGCAAGAAAAGTCAGTCTACCAAATGTGCTGACACCCACAGACAGCACTCACTTAGATACATAATTGCCAGAAAGGCCAAGTAGCACATTGTTCTTAAAGTATTTTGCATGGCATGTATTTGACCATGAAATAAATTCCCAGCTTTCCAAGGCAAACTTTACTCTTGTTATCAACAACACAAAATCCACAATAAAGTCTCAACATACATAGTGTGATTCAGGCCCTTCAGGTTTAAGGGATTTTTGAAATGCTTGTATTCAGGCTTTGTGATCTCCAAGCCTTAATCTATTATGTGTCTAAATCGAATCTTTATTCATAAATGGAAGCCAAACTGTACATAATTTGTTGTTATTGGCAAAGAGATTTATTATAATGGAAATGAGGTTAACCACATTGTAAAGTGCTGTTTTTTTAATAAATGCAAACAAAAACATTAATATAGTAAAAACTCCATTTGAAGTGCCTTGTTCCTGAACATTTGATTATCGTGATAGCCAAATCATGTTTCTATGTGTATAATAAGATATTATAGGCTTTCCTTATAACACATAAACCTATTAATATGTATGTAACCCTTTCTTTATGAAATAAGTATTCAGTGTGATTCATCACTATTATAGTGCAAGTACTAACAGCCTTCCAATCTTTGCAAATAAAGGCATTACTACATAATTAGATACTATAGTGACTCTGTCCATTTGATTACAAGTCTCTTAAAAGGAAACTAGAAACTACTTCCCATTTGAATCTCTTTGGATGTCTTAGTCTATTTTCTCTAGCTGATAACAGAATACCTGAAACAGGATAAATTTTTAAAAAATTTTTTTTGCAGTTTTTTGGCCAGGGCTGGGTTTGAACCTGCCATGTCCAGCATATGGGGCCGGCGCCCTACTCACTGAGCCATAGGCACCACCCTGAAACAGGATAATTTTTAAAGAAAAGGAGAAATATATTGTTTACAATGATGGAGGTGGACAGGACAAGGCTAAGGTTAGAGGAACGTATCTTATAGGAGGTTTCTTGTTGGGTGGGAACTCCGTAAGGGCCTGAAGTGAGGGTGTCACAGGCAAGGCAGCTGGAGAGCATTCATGTGCAATCTCATCTCCCTCTTCCTCTTCTTATGAACCCCCCTCTGACCTCCCTTGACAACCTATTAATCCATTAACCATTAGTGGATGGATTAATTCATTTGCTCACAAAAACGGTGTTCTCATGATCCAGTCACATCATAAATATTGCCACATTGGGGATTAAGTTTGAACATGAGTTTTGGAGAGAACATTCACATCTTAGCTTCAGGCTAACCTAAATTCAGAAACAGTAATGACAAATTGATGTGCCTATATTGCCCTTATTTAATGAGAGTTGATGCACCATTGTGAAAATTTTATGTACTGTGGATCAGAACTATTACCCTATCAAATCTTTTTTTGCATTGATATCAAAAGTTATCACAAAAGCAATAAATAAAAGATAATGTATAAATTTAATTTAACAGATACTGATTAGGTTCCTTCTAGATTTCTGAAAATTCTGGACTAAAATATTAAAAAAATATTAAAAATTAAGGTAAGGTTTTTACTTCCCCTTTCTATGCTATTCCACAATTGTGTATTTTGATATACATAGAAAGGTGTATGAACATTGCAGGGCTGTATAAAATACGTCCCTGAAAATTATTGTAAGGATAAGTCAGAAGCTGAATTTTACCCTACAAAAATTTACTTTACTTCTTAAAATGTTCGAAGTTGGCATTCTGTCTGATCAAAGCGTGCTTAGCAATTGATAAGTCGGGTAAACATGTTGATGGATTTTACTTTGTTACCATTCCAACTGAAATTACTCGGATTTCATTATACTTTTATAAGTTGAAACTTCACTCTTTTCTGGTATTTAGATGCTCAATCTGAAAAAAACTTCAAGTTACTTAAGATTAAATATTTCAGTTTTTCCTGCAAGACTTCATACTGACAGTCTCTATATAGGCGTTGACCTATTTTGGAAGATCCCAATCTCCTTGAGTGAGCACATTTCTGAGATTGTGAATTTCTAACATGCTCCCAAGGATGCCATTGTTGATGGTCTGATATTTCGAGAAGCTGGGATTTAGGACATTATTCCTGGTGGCAGTGAGAAGGAAGTGCCTAAGAAGGGCAGCGGAACAGAGTTCATCTAGAAGGCTGTGACAGTAACGAGTGATCTAACAGGTTCTGAAGGATTCAGATTGATCATTTCATTGCTTTGCCTACCTTTTAATAGTGAGGAAGTATTCTGGGTTCCAAACATTTGAAAACTACTTTGAGTAAATAAAATGAACATATAAGCAAATAAAGAAATAAATTTTAAAAATGTAAGAGACTTCACAGAATTAATGGAAGGACTAGGGAAAGAGACTTAACAAACCAAGAACCAAGAAAGCTCAACCATAGAAACGATAAGAATTTCATCCCCCAGACGCATTCTAGGGTGTCAGGACTGCTTCTGCAGCATTGCTGTCAGAGGCCATGGCCACCAGTGAACACTGACGTCACTGAGTGACCTGCTGTGGACGTTTTGCTCCTAATTTCTCCAGTAGGAACCTCTGATTATTTAAATCTAGGACATGTATTCTTCTGCTTGATGTCAGAATGTGGGGAGAGTATCTTTGACTTTCCTTTAAATTTCTCTGACTTTCCTTTAAATTTCACTCCAAGTGGTTTCAGGTATTGGAACCAAAATAAACCAATAAATGGCCACTACCACTACCTTCATCTCGATTCCCATTAATTCTCCTTACTTATCTGAGTCATCGCTCTAGCAAATACATTGAGTCCTGGTCACTTTCTTGCTTAAAAGCTTTAGTGGATTCCCACTACCTAACTCACTCGATTCAAACTTTTGATATACTTTATACAGATTACAACTAGTTTTGTCAACATTTCCAGATTCACCAATATTTCTATATCATGTAGTCAAGTACCACCGAAAATATCATCATTTCCTACATATGCCATATGTTTTTATGACTTTCATTCTGTTTACTTTGACAGAACATCTTCTTGTCCTAGTGGAGAATTAATATCCATCAAGTCTCATTCAAGGTATTATTTTTCATTTATTACTTTGTCTTAGAAATCTTTCTGTACTACTTTCCTCCAGTGCAGAATAAATTATTCTATGCAATCTATTTATGCTATTTATACTAATGTATATATAATTGATTTCCTCTGCCAGATCATGAACTATTCTAGAGTATAAATTATGTTGTATTTTATTTATTCCATAGTCATTAAAAGTATTTGTTAATTACCTATTACATGTCTTTACTTGGTCCCGAGGATATGGTACAGAGCTTTGTAGCTCTCACTTAAAAGAATAACTAAGAAAATGAGAAATCAGCATGTGCCGAATGAAGACATGAATGACAATCTCTCAAAGAAGTTGCCTCGAGACTATTATTATCAGAAATGATCAGATGAGGAATTATTTATCAGTTGCTTCTGATTATTTCTGAATTCTCACTTCTACTTAACCTATGATAGCTTGAAACCTTGATAGCTTCTACTTAAGAGACTATGAATGATAGCTTGAAACACGTTTATCACTTTAGGATTAATTTAATTCATTTCCCCAATTTGAATAAAATTACTGGAATAAACACATCTACAAAAAATAATGCCCTTTTCCCAACGGTGGTATCAGACTGGTCTTGGTGGCCTGGGTTATTTTTCAATAGGTCTGAAGTTTCCCCACAATTATTTATAGCGTCTGCTTTAAATTCCAAACTGGATATCTCAGGCTGACACCTTTTGTATTCATTCCACACTTTTTAAAGATAAGTACTATAACATCTTTTACAATTTCACTGTGAATAATTATTTTTAGTAAAACCACCTATTCAAATCTCAGTGGAAGCCATTTAATCGTCCCATCAAATCCTCACACTTTTCTTTAAGTGTTCCTACTAAACTCCCCTTAAATTTTTCTGTCACAGTTTAGGTAACAGTACTGACTGTGAGTGCTCCGTGATGACTTGCTGTTGAGATTGGCAATCCAATCAAGCTCAAAGAAATGAATGATGTCGGTGATATAACACTGTTTAATAAGTGTAGCGGCATTTAAGTCCTTCTACTTGTAATAGACGTGGATTTTTCTTCAAGGAAGAAGACTTGACAGTCAAAACTTTGTGGAGGGAGTGGTGCCTGTGGCTCAAAGGAGTAGGGCGCTGGCCCCATATGCCGGAGGTGGTGGGTTCAAACCCAGCCCTGGACAAAAACTGCAAAAAAAAAAAAAAAAAAGCTTCGTGGAGAGAGGTGTGTTTCTCTGGGAGACGGCTTCTTTTCATAATGAATAAAGGGAAGCGTCAGGTACAAGTCTAATTTCTCACAACCCCCAGAGCACCCAAAGCAACGTAACTACCTTGGGTTTTTCTGCTGCCCAAGTTAGTGTATTTCAGATCATGTCGCCGAGGTCCCTGAGTTTTCCTGAACTATTTTCCAAGGGTTTTGAGGGTAAAGAATTTTCCACAACAACATTAAGTTTTTATTTGCTCTTTTTCTCTCACTTTCTCACAAGTATCCTTAGAAAACCACATAATCTATAATATTCCAAAAGATTAAAAGTCAAAACATATTTGAGAATCCAGCTGTCTTCTTTGAAGCCAGACATTAGATTGGAAACTTGTAATAGAATGCCACTCTTATCACTGTTTATCTCTTAAATTTATTATTTTTTTGTGAAACATACTTTTTCATAGAAATATGTTAATGTGTAATGAGATTTTTACTATCAGTTTTTTAATTGTTGGGAAGTCATTGAGGGTACAAAGAATCAGGTGACATTGATTGCATTTGTTAGGCAAAGTCCCTCTCATAATTGTGTCCCATCCCTAAAATGTGTGTCACACATCGTGACTTCCCACCTCCCTCCCTCCTTCCCTCTTTCTGCTCTCCCCTTCCCCCACCCCCAACAAGTACTAGGTCCTTAATTGTCCCCAAATCAGAATTGAGTACTTGCTTCATGCTTCTCCATTCTTGTGATGCTTTACTAAGAACAATATGCTCCACTTCCATCCATGTTAAAACAAAAGTTGTAAAATCTCTCTGTTTTTACTGTCTGAATAATATCCCATGGTATACATATACCACAGCTTGTTAATCCATTCCTGGGTTAGATTTTTGTTATCATTTTTAAACACATTATGTAACTATGTGAATGATTTCTTAGTTCTAATGCAAAATATGTAAATATCACAGATATAACTCCCAGGGACAAGTTTGAGGGCACTTTTGTGATTCTCAATCATTTTTAAAGTGTAAAAGATTCCCGAGGCTCTTGATACTTTGAACACTACCAATCTGAGGCCACCACTTCTATTTTTGTGCTTAGCTAATTTCATGTTTTAAGTTTTATCATATGAAAACCATTTACTCTGAGAAACAGATTTATGAAGTGCTCCCCCAATCACTCAACTCAACTTTTCATCCGACCCGTTAGACTTCATTGAAATTACTTTAATATCTGCCTCCCCCACAGCTCATGTCCTAAACTAGGGTGGGGAATGAATGAAAAAGAGACGATGGTAGGATGCTTTGAGGACCCACCAGTGCTGTTTTGATCACGGTATGCCCATCTACTCACCCACACACGGCTGTATTGCTGTGCGTCTCCTACAAACATATCCAGGTTCTTTTGTACCCTTTGGGTACTTTCTTACTGTTTTGCCTTAGGATTAATTTTGTTAGAAGGCAAAAGTGGAAATTGCTTGTCCGACACGAAGTAGCGAGTACGTGCCTCAGCCTGTCCGTAGACATCCCTTGCTGTGGAGAAGTCGCATTTGCCGATTCTGCTCCTCATCAAAACTGCACTCATCAGGGAATCAGGGCAGTGCCATCTTCTGTACATAGAATAATGTCTGAGAGTATCAATGATTATGCTTCTCTAATCGATAACCAGATTCACTCTCTTACCCAAACTTTGATGAGATTTGACTCTACTGTAACTTCAGAGCAGGTGCAGGACCTCTGCCACCTTCTGTATCAACTGTGAGCAGAAACACTGGTTTGGAGTCAACTAACAGACACTCTGGGAGAGACTTTCCCAGGTTGCCATCCTCAATGAGACTTCTCAATAAAACTAACTTTAGTTCTTCCAAAGCCTGAATTGTGTTTTTTGTTGACACTTGCAAGCTATTCCCTTTTCTAGCATATGGTTTTCAAAGCGGAGGCTAATGACAGAAATTGTACAAAGGTAGGGACAAGGAGGACGGGTACCTGAAGACTGTGAAATGGAAGGTAAAGAGGAGAAAAAAATGGGAGTGGGGTTGTAGAAGTTGAATACCCTACCACTTCAAATCTTGAACTAAAAGAAAGAAAAGAAATTATAGGACATAATTCTATAGTAAGCACAGGGTAGGTGCACTCTAGTTATTGAAGTACTAAGAGCTGATAAAGATTTTCTTATGTTAAAAAAAAAAGATTTTCTTATGTTGTGTGAGACAAAAAACAATATATTATCCTCATACTTCCAGGAATCTGGTCTGGTTAGATCAGTGTGAAGTCCAGCGACACTCGTTATAGCAGTTAATAAATCTGCTCCAGTTCTCAGCAAATGAGACTAACTCAATTTTCAGAAGTTTCCGTCAGAAAAGCCTAGTAAGAATTCGAAGTCAGATAAAATTTGAGCTAACGAACACCCATACCAATATTTATTATTCAACTGATTTTGAAGAGAGTAAGATTTACAATGCTTATACATTGAAATAGTTCCGTTTTTGTACGTGCTTATTTCTGATTGATTAGGAAATAATTTTAGAATAAAATTGCCCTATTTAGTCATGTAACATTAACAGATTATAAAATCAATTAAAACAATAAGACCTTCCTTTAGGAAGCAGCATTTAGACTAGAAAGTCAATGTTGACGCTTGAGAGACGTGTGAGGCAGACCGTCTGCCGAAGTTCTCACAGTTGCCTGATTCCTTGGTCAGTCTTCTGAGTTACTTGGGAAACTTCAATCTCTTAGAAAGGTTTTCATTATCAGAGAACAGAAGGTCTGCTTCATGGTTTGCCCAATGTGCCACTTAAAAAAAAAAAGTAATATTAAACATTAAAACTACAAGCTAGTAAAGGGCCAGAAAAACAGACTGTATTTTTGTGCCAAGATACGAAATTCAAGCGCACAATTGAACTTCTGTTATCAATTCTCAGGCGCCCTCAAGCTAGCCCTTTGAGATCTGCCTCTTGTTTTAGCAGCTTTGTACAGTCAAATTAGGAAGTTGCAATATCAAAGCAAATATTATGGCAAAAAGTAAAAGCTATTCATGATTTGTTCCTGGAAGCCTCTATGAACAACAGAGAAACTGGACTAGATAGGCATTCCTGAACATGTTATGCTTCAAATTCATCTGTATTTTGTTGTGATGTGCTAAAAACTCTTCCTATATAAGAAGGTTTTTTTTTTTTTTAATTAAGTGTATCATCTCCCTCCACTTAACTTTATTCTGTTCTTAGCTGTGAGATAATAAAGTTAAGGAAAAATGTTGGAGCATTTTTTTATTATTGTTTTATGTTAGTTTTGCAAAAGATTATGCCAAATGATTATGCCTCTGACCAGATTTAACTAAATTATTAATTTTAGGGAAAACATGCAAACCCTGTAACTTAACTAGAGCTGACTTTTGATGATATACTCAGAACAGGAAGGCCTCATTTTTTTTTTTCCATAAGGGACTTTTTCTTTTATAACATAGAGGTGATTTGGGGGAAATTTATGTTGTCAAATAATTATTAAACTATACACCACATGTTGAGGTTTAAGGTAGTTGTCAAAAGCACTGAAAGGGATAAGAGTTGAAACAATATTAGTACAGACTGTTAGATATTTCAGCATAATACATATAGCAAAGGTATGCTGGAGCCAGCTGGTGCTACTTCATGAGAGTCATTTTTTACATTGCTGTAACTTTTTTTTTATTAAATCATAGCTGTGTGCATTAATGCAATCTTTTTTTATTAAATCATAGTTGTGTGCATTAATGCAATTTTTTTATTAAATCATAGCTGTGTGCAATTAATGCAAGGGTACAATGTGCTGGTTTCATATATAATCTGAAATATTTTCATCAAACTGGTTAACATAGCCTTCGTGTCATTTTCTTAATTATTGTGTTAAGACCTTTATATTCTGCATTTAGTAAGTTTCACCTGTACTCTTTTAACATGCACCGTAGGTGTGGTCCCTCCACCTATCCTCCCACACCCCTTACCCCTTTCCCCATATTCTTAAAGCTACGTGGACATGGTTGGTCTATAATTGGGTTATAGCTTTCATATAAAAGCTATAAATTCATTTCATAGTAGGGCTGAGTACATTGGATACTTTTTCTTCCATTCTTGAGATACTTTGCTAAGAAGAATATGTTCCAGCTCCATCCATGAAAATATGAAAGAGGTAAAGTCTCCATCTTTCTTTAAGGTTGCATAATATTCCATGGTGTACCTATACCACAATTTATTAATCCATTCCTGGGTTGAACTCTTACATGCTATTTGACATCCCACTGGTAGTTAGAAATTGGCCATGGTGGAAGGATTTGCACCATAGAATGTGGCTAGTGCTATAAACCTCCTCCTACCTCCCACCCCTCCAGAAAGCAAATTGTTGAAGTTTGTGAGCACATCATGTGTACAAGGTCAATGTTGGCACTCCATTTCGTAGTATGATAGTCCTTCCTTATTTACAGATTTGCCCTCCATGATTTCAGTCATCTGGGGTGAATGACAGATTAAAAATACCTGTGGATGAGTACAGAATAATAAAATATAGTTTGAGAGAGAGAAAGACCAGCCACATCCACGTAGCTTTAATTACAGTATACTGTTATGAGGTTCTATTGTATTGTTAGTTGTTGTAAATCTCACAGTATACCTAATTTATAAACTGAACTTCATCACAAGGATTTATGTATGGAGAAAAAATAATGCTCTATATAGAATTTGGTGCTGTCTTCAGTTTTAGGCATTCACTAAAACTGAAGTCTTGGAATGTATCCTTCATGGATAAAGGGAAACTATAAATATACCCGTTGTTAGGAGCAAATACATCTTAAAATAATAGAAGAATTAATATTATGCCAAAATGAGATGACTTCACCACTTTTTTTTGTCAGTTCATGTCATCAATTATTTCCTTAATTTTTCTTTTGTTTCATTTCCTTTGGCTAAGTTGAACAAAATAAAAGGGAAATATTGTGTTTTTTTATAAAAATATTTACATACAGCTCTCTTCTTTTTTATAGTCTCAAAATTTGTTTGTTTAATTAATAAAGGAAATAATACAATACAGTGAATACAAAGACCCCAAACCCAGAAATATTCAAGTAATCATACAACAGAAGAGAGGTCCAAGTTTAGAGAATTGTTCTCCTGGTCTTCCAGCAACCCAGTCTTATTTTATACCATAGATTGTTCTAAAAAATAACATCTAAGGAGATGTCATTGACTCTGGACACATAAATTTTCTCCTTCAAAATGTCTTTAAGTAATTCTTATTTTCAAGGTTAAGTGCTACTTGTTAACACTAATCATGCATTTAATACTTTTTTGGATCATCTCTCCCTAATGTTTCCTGATTTATCTGATACATGACAACTATTATACTACACATTCCACATATTATCAAATTTAATTCTCATAATCCACTGATACCACTTTATCCATTTTACAGATAATGAAAAGTGAGATACTATGAGATTAAATATTTCTGATGCATACCAATAATAAACTGTATAAAGAGAATCATATCCAAAATTTTTAAATTTCTGTTTGTAATGAGGACACTTAATATAGGCATCAAAATAATCAATTGTTTTTCTTTACAATAAAGACAACTAAAATGCTTTCCATTATTATTCACATTACATTTTCTATAGTGCCCAAGCAAGATTGATCCATAAATACATGTTATATTACTCTTCACATCTCCATGTTGCTGTGAACAACAGGATTTCTTATTTTATATATCTGAGTAATATTGAATTTTGTGTACACCACATTTTCCTTATCCATTCATTCGTGGATGGACACTTAGGCTGATTCCTGTCTTGGCTATCTTGGTTAGTACTGCAGCAAACACAGGGTGTTTTGGTATTCTGATCTTTTGGGTGCATATCTCATGGTAGGATTGCTGGAACACATGGAGTTCTATTTTTATTTTTTTGAGTAACTATCACACTGTTCCATAGTGGCTATACTACTTTACCTCCCCATCAATCGTTATAAGCACTCTCCCTGCATTCTTGCCAGAATGGACTATTTGCTGTCTTTTTGATAATAACCATTTTAACTGGGATTAGAGGATATCTCATGATAGTTTTTTTTTTATTAAGTCAAATACACATAGATCATGAATACATGTATGCATATGTGAGTTACAATGTGTTGATTTTTCTATACAATGTGGAGTGCTTACATCAAACTAATTAATATAGTTTTCACCTCATTTACTTGATTATTGTGATAAGACATTTATATTCTACATGTGACAGATTTGACTTGCACCCTTGCAAAATGCTCCATAGCTGTGGTCCCACCTTTTACCCTCCCTTTATCAAACCTCCTTCCTCTCCACCCTTCCCAATCCATTTCTCTCCTTCATCATGGGCTATAGTTGTGTTCTATCTTTCACAACAAAGTGTGAGTAAATATAAGTAGGTTTCATACTAGTACTGAGTACATTGGGTACATTTCCCCCCGTTCTTGAGATACTTTACTCAGGAGAATATGTTCCAGGTCCCTCCATGAAAACATAAAAGAGGTAAAGTCTCCATCTTTTTTAAGGCTGCATAGTATTCCCTGGTATAGGCATCCCACAATTTGTTAATCCATTCATGGGTCGATGGGCACTTGGGCTTCTTCATGATAGTTTTGATTTGAATCTCCCTGGGGATCAGCTATGTTGAGCATTTGCTATTGGGTACAAAAATAGTTAGATAGAAGGAATAGTTTCAGAGTCTGAGAACACAGTTGGGAGATATTAGTTAATAGTAATCTATTGCATATGTCAAAAAGGCAGAAGGGAAAAACTGTAATGTTCTCAGCACAACGAAAATAAAAATATTTAAGGTGAAATAAATTTCAATTACTCTGATTTTATCATTATACATTCTTCCCATATATCAAGATATCATCACATACACCACCTGTACAACTATTATACATTAATAATAAAATTTTGAAAAATATAATCACAAGCTTTGTGGAGCTAGAAATGTTAAACATGGCAAATAAGTAAAAACAAGCAGCATGATGGTGTGGTTTTCTTATTAAATATTCTACATTCTTGACAGAGAGAGAAATTAGTGGAATTTTTTCATGTTAGGACATTATAATTATTATGGAGTCATTTTTCTTAAAATTAATACCATGTTGTACAGATTTACAAAAAGCTAAACCTGGAAAAAGGTTAGATGCTTGTAAGGAAATCAGAGAACAAGAAACCCTTTGAAATTCTTAGGCAGGATGGAGGATGTGAACAAATTGCATTTATAAGGCAAAAGTCTAGCGATTTGATTTTAAGATTTTAAAAGTAGTATAATTCCAAGTGATAAGATTTATCATGTGGTCATGCCTGGGGCTTGATAAGGTGAACAAAGAGTAATCAAATGTAAAGGAAGAAAGTTGGTTACTGCTCAGATCATGCATATGGCCAGTTAGCTTTGCCAATGTGGAAGTATATTATGAACACATATAAGAGGCCCAGTTAACTTCACTCAGTATCTTAACACATTCAATTAAGGTATAGGTATTGGCTTAAAAATGTGCTTATATAGGAAAAAAAAGGTGTGCTTTCATCTTTGGCTACAACAGATTTGCTAAATTATTCAACTGAGGACAGTAAAAAAAAAAAAAAAAAAAGGAAAAAATGTAATTTTAAAGAAATGAAGGAAAGTGTTCAAGAGCTAAGAACCCAGAGGGATTTGAAGGACAAAGTTACCAGGAAAAGACAAATTCAAAGAAAGAAGCCAAATAGTCATTGTTGTTTTAGCCCCGGAGGCATTTGCTAATTTCTAACTGACAGGCTAAGAAACTCAATAGTAAATTTTGGTGACTAAAGACTTCGAAGCTTGGATGGATTTATAGAAGCAATATTAAAAAAAAAAATCAGAACTCAGAAGCAGCTAAAAAGAAAAAAGTCAAGTTCTCATTCAAATCCCTAAAAGTTATTCCCTTAGAGTAAATATAAACTGGGAAAAGATCTGGTCTCAAAGAGAACTCAAGTTTCAAATCACTCAACCCACACTGAAGTAGGGCAAATTTGCACTTGTTCTATTTGTCAGATGTAAAAGCAACTCTCTTGTGGAAGATAATATTGATGGCCTCAACTTTTTTCCTTTTCTTTTCTTTTACTATTATATGATTAACATCCAATAAAATTACCAAGTGTACCAGAAAAAAATAATAAGAAAATGAACTATATTAATGTAAGTCACTTCTACATTTGATTAAACAGCAGTAGGTTATGGCAGCTGAATATATACCATGGAAAATTTCCAAATATTATACTTCAAATGAATTGCAGAGCTTCAGAAGTAACAAAAAACTAGAGCATCTAAAATTTCAGTAAGAAAAGAATCCTTCTAATGAGTAAAATTATGCAAAAGCCATCTATTGTCCTACAAAGTTGGCGATGGGCAGAAGATAGTGCTTGGCCCAAGCAATGAGAGAATGGACTGAGGACAGGAGAAATCCTCAGAAAATTGGCAGATCTGTAACCCCTGTACTCTGCCTGTGGGCAGAAGTGAGGACAAAAGCTAAAAGGTAAAGTTTTCTGTGCCTGAGGTGCTTAGATATAAATCCTTGCTAGAAAGAGCCTATTACAAACAAAAACACAGTGGGCCTCAGGATATGACTCACAATTTACAGTTGTATGGACCAAGAAGATAAAGAGCTTAGCTCTAACCCTCTGTACAACAGTATTTCAGAGCAGAGAATTTAGGGACCTGTCAGGCTCTCAATCACTAACCCAGAAAGGACAGAGCCATGGAGCAGAAATAAATCAGAGGTGGAATTAAAATGCAATTAAGCCTTAACTCAGTTCAATCCCTGAATGAATTCAGGTGATAGAAACCTCATTATACATTCTGACACAGAAAAGAGGGAACCCTCTCTGGTGGAAACTTCTAAAGATTCCCTTGTCTTTTATAAGTAATGCCAAGCATAAAGTAAAAAATTATTAGATAGTTAGGTTTCATTAAAATAAAAAAAAATTACTCTGTGAAAGACAATGTCAACAAAATAACAAAGACAAGCAACAGATGAGAAGAAAATATTTATAAATATGCTTTTGGTAAGTGACCATGCAAATTATGCAAAGAATTCTAAAACTTAATGAAAAAAGAAATCCAGAATTAAAAGTTGGCCAAAGCTTAGCAGATATTTTACCAAAGAAGATATACAGACGGAAGACAAGCATATGAAAAGATCTCTGAGCCTTATACCATCAGAGATATGCCAATTAAAATAATGATGAGATACTTTTACACACCAATTAGAATGTTCCAACCCAAGACACTGAGACGCCAAACTCGGCAAGGATGTGGCACAACAGGTGCTCTCCTTCATTCTGTTGGGAATTCCAAAAATGCCCACCTGGGAGTTTCTTAAAAACTTAATAGACTTGTATTGCATGGTACAGAAATTATTAGAATTTACTTAGAGATGTTGAAAATGTATATCCACAAAAAAACTTGCATGTGGATGTTTACTTAGCTGCTTTACTCATAACTGTCAGGACTTGAAAGCAACCAAGGTATCCTATGATAAGTGACTAAACAAATAAACAGTGCCACATCCAGAGGATGGAATATTATTCAATGTTAAAAAGAAAACAACTGTCAAGCCATGAAAAGATATAGAAGCATCTTAAATACAATATTACTAAGTGAAAAAGAAAAAGGCAACCTGAAAAGGCTACAGACTGTATAATTCCAGCTATCTTACATTCTGGGAGCTACAAAATTATGGAGACAGTAAAAGATCAGTGGCTGCCAGAATTTAAGGAGAGGGAAGGAATGAGTTTGTATAGTAGAAAGGACTTTTAGGTCAATGAAACCATTCCGTGTATAGTATGATTAATGTAGATACATGTCATTATATAGTAGCCCAAAACCATAGACTGTATACTGAGTGATCCCGAAAGTGAGCTATGAACTTGGACTTGGAATGATAATTGAGCTCTCATCGTAGGTTCGTAAGTCGTTACCAATTTCTACTCTGGTGGGCAATGTCGACACAGGGAAAGCTATGCAGATGTAGGGCAGGGGGCATATGGGAACTCTTTCTACCTTGTCATCAGTTTCACTGTGAATCTAAACCAAGTCTAAAAACTAAGTTCAATATAGTCACTAGATATGCAAAGAGACGGAAGTGGGGCAGAAAATAGAATCAAATTCTTGTATGTTGCAGATAAGGCACTAATAAAGCTCTTTAGAAGGAAACTATTAGATAATATACTCATAAGTTGGAGATAAAGGTTTCATAATTCACAGAAAGCAGTAATAATAAAAAACAATAAATTAGACTTAAGATATTAAACTTTTACTCATTAAACCAATGCTAAGAATATAAACAGGCAAGGCACATACTGGAAGAAAATAGTTTTCAAAACATACATCAAACAAAAGTGCAATGTCCATGGCACATAAAGACCCCTTACAGCTCAATAAGAAATGAAAGAAACAACCCAATTAAATGGAAAACACAAGACACTTAAAAACAAGATGTATTAGTGGTTAATAAGTTCATTAAAACATTCAGAATATAAACAATCATTGGGAAAATGAAAATTAAAACCACAGTGAGAAACCTGGAAACATTGACCACAATGTCTAAATTATAAAGAATGAATCACCAAATTTTGATGATTTATAGCAACATTGCTGGTGGGATTGTAAAATTATTCTGGAAAAAGTCTGACAACTTTTTTTTTGTTAAAGCTGAAGCCAGTAGTTTACTCACAATGTCTTATGACTTTTGCTCATATGTGGAGGTGATTTATGCCTATGTCCTAGACCTCTGAGAGGCGGCGGAAGGAGGATCAATTGAGTTCAGGAATTCAAGACCAGTTTAAGCAAGATCAAGATCCTGTCTCTACTGAAAATGGAAAAATTAGCCGGGTGTTGTGACAGGTGTCTGTAGTTCCAGCTACTTGAGAGGCTAAAGAAGAAGGATCACTTGAGCCCAGGAGTTCGAGGTTGCTGTGAACTAGGTTGATCCCATGACACTCTAGCCTGGGCAACAGAGAGAGAGACTCTGTCTCAAAAACAAACAAACAAACAAACAAACAAAAAATGCCTTATGAATTTAAATACTTACCCTAAAGCATGGCACTCTTACTCCTAAGGTTTATTCCCTCAAAATGAAAAGATATGCTCATGAGATCACAGCATAGAAGCGTCCATCGCAGTTTCATTGATAAGAGCTACACACTGGAGGCTCTGAGGCTGTCCGAGCGTTTCCTAGCAGAACAGGTCCATATGCTGTCATCTATGTACAGCAGAATAATGCTCTGCAAATAGAAGAATGAAGTAATCTATGTCCATCAACAAGATGGACTGGGGAAATATTAAGCTGAGTGAAATAAACATTCCAAGAAGAATATATACTACATGATTTCTGAATTTCTAGAACATGAAAAAACAGGTTATGCTAAACAAAAATTATAATACTGTTAATCATAGTGTAGAAAGTCATTGGAAAGAACATGAAAGAACTTCACAGGATGATGAATTTTTTTTTGTCACTGTAGGCATTGGGTTACACAGGTACGTGCTTGGGGAAAACTATCAAACATGCACCTAAGATGTTTAAATTAATTGTATATGCAACATACAGAGGGGATGTGCAAAACTCCAAAGGATGAAATTATGCAAATGAACCTAAAACTAAGATTCTTCAAATCAGATGGAGGAAAGAAGACAGAGGTTATGAAGTGCAAATATGAATTTGCTAATATATAAAGTACAAAAATGTTTACCTTGAAAAATCACAGAAGAAACCAATTACTTGCAGCCAGGATGCTAATCAATATATCCCTTGTAAAATTATACTATTAAAACTTAGAAGCAGAGAGTCACCGTCCTGACTGATTTTGTGCTCAGAAAACAACAGATACGAATTATCCTGAATATTTTCTATTATAGATAGGGACATTTACCTTCAGACCAGAAATTAATTAGTTGGATGATCTAATTTAGGCATCAATCTTCTGCAAGACAGGTCATCACAAATCAATTTTTCTGAATTTACTTTAGCCCTAGGAAACTGATAACAATAAATTTCAGGACAAGAAAAGATGAAAAAAGGACATTTAACCAGAGTAAATTAATAAAGGCAATTAATTAAGGGAAGACCTTGTTGACTGCTTTAGTTACTTACTTTCCATCATTGTCACTCTTTGTAATTTGTTTTAAAAAGAGAGTCTGTTACCTATTATGAAGCTATGAAAAATAAAATAATGAAGTACAACCTACAAGCTATAGAATTGAAAAAGGAGCAATTAATTCAGCCAGAGTAGGTGAGCAAGGACACACCAGTGTTATCCTAAATAAGTTAAATGATGAAATACAAAATATCTGAAGGTGTTCAGAGCATACTGAATACATATCACTAAAAAACTACTTTTCTAGAAATGCAACCTTCTAACCAGATGGAATAAGAAAATGTTTCTAGTAATTTCTACATGTGTGTAGATAAGCACGCGCGCGTGTGTGTGTGTATATATATGAGGTCTAACAAAAGAGTTAGTGAATGTGTCCTAAAAAAAGTGCTACGTACCTCATTGCTCAATATTACTACTGTCACCTTCTAAGTGACCCCCTGGGAAGCTGGTGCCAGTGCCTAGTCTACTCTTTGAAGCAATTTTGGAACTCTTTTTCTGGAATGACCGTTGTAGTTTTTGTTGTATGAGCCTTGACAATTAAATTCATGAACTTGCCAGCGTGGGCTTATGATGGCAGCATTGTACAAGTACCTTTGTAAGATTTCATAATGTTGGTTTACCGGTGACTCACAGCTGTGTTTGGGTTAATGTGTGGTAGTATCTTGCTGAATAAAGTTCATTATTGTTGTTGCATGTTTTTGTGTGTTATGCAATAACAACTCTGATGATCATTCCAGAAAGAGCATCCAGAAATCTTTTAAAGAGTGGACTATGCAATGGTATTGGTTTATATCTTCCCAAGGAGAGTGCTTCAAAGGTGACCATAGTGATACTCGATGAGGTGGGTGGCACTTTTTCTAGGATTTGTTTTTGAACTTAATTGTCATACCTTGAATGTGCATGTAAGTATGCATCGCTTAGGAAATAATTTACCTTAAATATCTGAACCATCATCCATCTAATCCCTGAGTGTGTTCTTTCCACACCAGATAACCCTTTGGTCAGATACTATAATCCGCTCATTGTTATACCCCCCATGGAGCACAGTGGTTGGCACAGATCGCTCAGGGGAAATGTTTCTGCTTAATGGCTTCTTCCCGATCCTCTCCCTGGCTTTTGATAGAAATTTCCAACTGACACTATGATTTGTGCTTCTCTATCAAAAGCTCATAATAGTATGTTTAAGAAAAGTAAATGTATTCAAATTACAAGTTACTTTTAAACTCTGTGCTTCTTTATTAAATGTCATCTCTTCAGGGTAGAGTAACTTGAACGCACAGTTTATCTTTCAAAGATTACATTTTAATTTTTACTACTTATTTGTTTTTCCAGATTTATTTAGGTATAGATATTACTGACAAATAAAAAATGTATATAGTTGTGTTATATAATGTGATGCTTGGATACACGTATACATCATGAAATGATTAAATCAATCTGCTTAATATGCCCATCACCTCATATACTTACCAGTTTTTAAGGGGAAAGCGTTTAAGAATTGCTCTCTTAGGAATTTTAATGTATACATTATTTTAAGTGTCTTTAACCAGAATCTACAATAGTGATCCAGAACCATTCCTTCAATCACACTGAAACTTTGTGCCCTTTGACCCACATTTTCCTACCCCTACTCCCAAAGCTCTGATAACCCCAATTCTACTTTCCGCATCAACCTTTTATGTTTCACGCATGAGATTAGGCCTTGGGATGTGCCTTCTTTTGCCTGACATATTTTACTTAATATGATGTCTTCCGGGTTCATCCATGTTATTACAAATGACAGGTTTTCTTTTCTTTAAGGCTGAATAGCATTTCACTGTACATATGCAATGCTTTCTCTTCATCCATTCATTTGCTGATGAACACTCAGGTTGATTCCATATCATGGCTATTACATATAAGGTAGCAATGAGCCAGGGAATGCAGGCATCATTTCTACATACTTATTTCCTTTGAATATACACCGAGAAGTGAGATTGATGGGTCATGTTGCAGTTCTGTCTTGAATTTTTTGAGGAACCTCCATACTGTTGCACAATGACATTGACACCGACATTGCACAGGGATTCCCTTTCCTCCACATTCTTGCCAATACTTATCTTTTATCTCTCTGATAATGGCCATTCTACATAGGTGTGAGATGGTATCTTATTGTGGTTTTAAAGGGCATTTCCCTGATGATTAGTGTTGCTGATCCTTTTTTCATATACTTATTAAACACACACACAATATATATATTGTAGAATATATACACATATATTTCAAGATAGAGTCTCACTTTGTCACCTCTGATAGAGTTCGCTGGCGTCACAGCTCACAGCAACCTTGAACTCTTGGGCTCAAGAGATTCTCTTGCCTCAGTCTCCCAAGCAGCTGGGACTACAGGTGCCTGACACAACACCCAGTTATTTTTAGAGATGGGGTTTCTCTCTGACTCAGGCTGATCTCAAACCTGCGAGCTTAGGCAATCCACCTGCCTCAGTTTCCCAAGTGCTAGGATTACAGGCATGAAGAACCACACCTGGCAAAAACATATATTTTAAATACAGTATTTCACTATTTTACTTTGATAAAGTATTTTTTGAAAATTCTTGGATCCTTATAAAGGAAAATATTTTCATAATAATAGAATTTTTTATTTTGAAATGAAATTTTAGTTACAGGGAGGTTTTATATTCTGTGTCAATTCTTTTGAGTTCTTCAAAATTATAATGTATGCTGCTACTGTAAAAGCTAAATATTTTTAAAACAAATCCTTATTTTTCTAAATCCTTATTGTTCTAAACCAAAAACACAACCAGTACAAATTAGTAGTCTATTATAATTTTAAAAATTCTAATAGTTATTATTGTCCATACTATTTGTGTAATAAATTATCAGTATTGAAAAAAGACATATAAAATCAAAGAAGACTTAGAAAACACTTTAGCCAGCATATCTTGACCACATTTTTAATGTGCTCATGTGGCACAGTGGGAAAAACAGAAATTTCACAATGTTTGAGCCTTGGTTCCAACTCTCAGAATATTACTTACAAAAAAATTTCTGAGATATGAGTATCATTGACCTGTTCTGTAAATGTGTTAAGTGTGAGTCATGCATAATAGTGATAATAAATAGAAAATCAGATGCATTACAAATTTACAACTATAAAATAAAAGTGTAAAACATTTTTGTACAGTAAGGTTTTACTAATTTATTATAAGGGTGATCTAGCATATAAGACTTCACTTTTACAGTAAAGACTAAAATGAATTATTTTAGCATTTTATTTTGTTTGTACCACCATGTAGCATGTAGCTCCTAAATATGTCCTGTTGTAGATTTTTTATGATATTTCTCACATGCCATATATCATTTGTCTCCTTAACCTTCAATTTGGTTGTAAAGCTGTTATACATTTATATGAGCTTTTACTCATTGCTTGAGCAAATCAATTTTAACTGACTTTTAGGTGATTAATGTGGGTTAGTGGAGATGCAATGGTGAGTAGGCAGTTCACATTTTTACAAAGATAAAGCATTAGATAAAAACATTAGACTAAACATTTATATTTGATAGTAAGCACCTTTATAGAAGACAATATATCCAACAACCGTTAATCTCTCTGTTGAACACTCTGGTAGCTGATGAATGGATTGATTGTTAAATGTTTGGAAGATGACCAACTGGGAGAAATGAGTTACAACAGCTGGTTTAGGAGCTACTCATTCCCTGCGGGTGTAGGGGGATGGACACCTGGGTAAATAAACAATGTATTAATATTTGATAGGAGAAAGACAGCTTATCTGAGACTTACAGAACGACCCAGTGCCTGGAAGTCCTGATTCCCTAGAAAATATCAGCATGTCTTGTAATATAGAATATATAACTCTCTAGGGGGTATCAAATGTCAATTTTAGTACTTAAATTCTCCCTCATGTGAGTGATCATGAACTTCACAAAGAGACCATATCTATTGTGACTCAGAGGATCAAATCCCAGGCAGGAGCTCAGGAGAGCCCTTGCCCTCTCAGAGCTCTTTCTGCTTCATCTGCATCTTTTGCCTGCCAGGATCCTTGTTCAGTCAATATAATGTGTGTGTGTAATTTGTCTATCTGATGCTTGGAATAAACATAACTATATAATGTATGGATTGATAAAAAAATCAATGAGTTAAGTTTGCGATCTTGTGTGTGTCTGTTTGTGTCTGCGTTATGTGATATATATGTATATATATTTACTATTTTGTGTCTTTTAGTCCTGTTATTTTATACATTTGAGGATGAATCCTGGGGCACATACTGTGTGGAAGATCAAGTCCAGTAGCATACCTGTAGACATCTGAGCACGTTGTCCTAGAGACAAAAATGAAAATCAGGTATTTACTATTTGAACAAAATTCAGACATTGGTAGATAAAATGAGTGGGGAAAATAAACAGTCTCACCCTTTTTGCTTAAAACAATATACAACTCTGCATAATGAGTCTTACACTTGTTATTTAACACTTCCTTCTTATGAGCTGATGTGAATGATTGTACATTGCTAAGAGTGACACAGTGCTACGTCCCCACATACGGCCAATTCATTTCGTGATGAAGATTTCATGTGCTAAAATGAGAGATGACATAGATAATGTGGATCTCATTTTTTCTTGATATACAAAAGATTGTGAACCCAATCTGTTCTCTGTAGTTTATGATGTGAAATGATTTTAAATTTATGATTTCCAATACCTTGATATATGTTGTCTATGAAAGATCACTCTTTTCTATTTTTAAATTTGTGTTACACAAATATTCTGTCAAAAATATTTGCCTTACACACTATTTTCTTTTTCAGAGAGTCTAGTTTCTAAAAATGTAATTTTGACATTTTCTTGGTTTCTTATTTCATAATTTGTAGTATCTAAAAATATTAAGAGTTAGCATAAGTTTCTAAATATGGAATATCTTGTTTAACTTAAGTGTGAAGCCAATGTAAAGATGGCAGTCTACCTTTGTTTTCTACATATTTTTATTATCCATTCAATGTTTCTATCCTTGAAAAATACCAGATTAGCTCAGCGCCTGTGGCTCAGCGGGCTAAGGCGCCAGCCACGTACACCTGAGCTGGCAGGTTCGAATCCAGCCTGGGCCTGCCAAACAACAATGATGGCTGCAACCAAAAAATGGCCGGGCGTTGTGGTGGGCGCCTGTAGTCCCAGCTATCTGGGAGGCGGAGGCAAGAGACTCGCTTGAGCCTAGGAATTGGAGGTTGCTGTGAGCTGTAATGCCACAGCACTCTAACCAGGGTGACAGCTTGAGGCTCTGTCTCAAAAAAAA
>CAUYON010110829.1:0-11860 GCA_963573935.1 Arctocebus calabarensis | reverse complement strand
AAAAGGAATAGAGTCCTTGACTGTTTTTTGTGTTTGAGAGAACATAGCAGTATCTGAATTTTCTCCACTGGAGTGAGGCTGCCCTACAAGAACATGACAAACAAAACAAAAGAGACTTCTTTTTCTCTGGTGTCCTATGTGAAGGTTGAGTATCTAACCCTAACCATTGATCTCCTCACCCTAAGCCATGCATTTGTGGGAGGTTCCATCCTGTTCTCACTGGTATCACAAATGCTGGCAGGGCCTGTGAGAGCAATGCCCAACTGAAGTACTTGAGATTCAGAGCTCCCCTTGATGTGAAGCATTAAGGCCCAAATTTTGTCAGAAGAAAGTCTGCATGAAGTACCGATTTCCCATTCTAGAAAGTCTTGGTATATGTGAGGCATAATTCCTAATTATCTAATTTTGAAGGCAGTTTACTGCCCATTTGCAAGAAAGAAAAAAAAAAACTTTTCTATAGAGATGAAAATTGGTTTTCAAAATTTTAAGAGAACTTTTTGTCTATTATTTTACAATTTTTATACATCTAAAGGCATGCATGCTAATTATGCATGCAAATATGTAATATATAGAAACATGAAGATACATCTCTAAAATCATACCCACAAAGTGATTCTTGTCTATTATTTTACATTTTCTATACATCTAAAGGCAGGCTTGCTAATTAGGCATGCCAATATGTAATATATAGAAACATTAAGATAAGTGAATAATCATGGTGTTATGAAATAACTACCTTTGATAATTTTTTATATTTTTTAGATGTTTACTGTTTATATTCATTTATTCATTCAATGTCTTTATGTGCCTCTAGAAATCAAGTTGTCTTAGCTACTGAAGATAGAGTGGTGTGTCAAGAATTTCTTTATGGAATTTAAAGTCTAATGGGGAGTCAGTATTACCAAATTCATAAATTAATTGCAATTGAAAATTGCTACAAAGGAACATTACAAGATGCTATGGTCAGTGATGAGATGTGCTGGCTTCCTAGTCTTCTCATCCTTAATCTTCCCTTGCTTACAACAGAGATCACCCTAGTCCCTACTTGTAGGGGGAGGGGTAAGAGGGGGCTCACGTGGTGGAGATTAAGTGAGACCGTGCACGCAGAGAGCTTAATTTAGTGCCTGGCATACAGTGGAGCTCACCAAATGGTAGACATGGTCATGATCATTGTGAGTACATGCAGTAATTTCAGTTTGAGAAGCTGAGATTCATGAGATTATGGAATCACTTTGTGGGTACGAATTTAGAAACAGTTGAAGGGGAGAGAAAATAGGAATCTAAACTCCTTAGGCCCAAAGAGCTTCACCTGGAAAACGAAGCTGCTTGTTAGCTGTTTCTGTGTATGTACGTTGGCATTTAGGGATCCATAATCCTGCCCTAATGTGCTTTCCCACTCATCTTTGAAATGGTCTCCATGTTCTGATCCAGCGTGTTCTTTCTGTATCTTATCTCACATTAGGAGCCTTCTCAGTTCCATACATTACTTCCCTACTCCATTGTGCATTTGTTCTGTGACCTTGAACAAAATGTAGTTAATGTATCTGGGCCTTAATGTCCATATCTGCTAAACAGGAATAATACACAGTAGCTGACTTACAGGTTGGTTGTAAGGACAGTTTACAAGATGCAGATGAGTGCCTGCTTCTTGTAAGTGTTAGCTCTTATTCACATTTCATGCTGCTTTCACCCCCTTTATTTGAGTCATTAATCAACTGCCTTTATTTGAATTATTCAACCTATCCGCAGCTTTCCTTTCTACTAAAAATTGCCACTTAAATGAAACTGTTATACTAAACTATGTAATCTTATTCTGTAATTTTTATTGACATGTCTACCTCATAATTATAATACAGTTTTCCATTGCTGCCACTGAAAAACGTTATGCTTCATTTTATGTTACAAATACCTAAGACTGGCTAAAGGCAGAAGGGAATTGGCTCCAAATATGGGAGTGTCCATGGGTGGATTTGCTTTGCACCTTGCCTTTTGGCCTAACAGGACCCAAACCTGAAGCCAGACCCGCAGGATTCTTTGGCAGTCTCCACACACACACTCCTTTTCCCACCCACTGGAGGTTGCCTGTCTCATTGGTGATTATCTCTCTCTCCTAAGAAACATGTAAAAGGATTTGACCTTTGATATCCTAAAAAATAAAATTTTTTGCCTTGAAAATAAACTTTCAGTTGTAATAATACTTCTTTTGACTTTTTTTTTCATATTCAGAAGAACATTTTAGTAATCTAGGCTTTGCCTATAGAAAACAAGAAGGTAATTTTTAAGTAATGTTTGTGAAATGTTTAGAGGATTCATTTTAGAACCTTTAGTATATTTGATAGTACTTCTTTTTAAATTTATTTTTTATTTTAGAGTATTACAGGGGTACACACTTTTCATTACACAGTTTGCATTTGTACATTTTGCATCAATGGTTATGTGTACCCTTTACCCAGAATATATGCCATTAAAGTCATGGCATTCTTTTGACTTTTAAGTTCACTAGTAGAAGCTAAACGGTTTTATTGCCCTGTAAGATGTGCAGTAAAAGAGCTTTGAGTTAATAAGTCATCCTCACATATCCAACCCCTCGCTTAGCTTTCAAAATCATTTTTTTCCTCCCATAGCCCTCAATACAATTAGATGCCATTTTAAAAGGGCAAGTTCCATGTATAATGAGTGTATGTGTGTACATACATGTACGTATGTGTATTCTGAATTGTTCTGGGGTCACAAGTAAAATTTCATTTGACTGGGGGCCATGCTTCAGTCATTTCTAACCCCCTGGAACCAAGAATGGTGACAGTTAACATTCACTAGTGCACACTTACTGAAATGAATGGAAGCGAAGTGAAACGAGACCAAGAGATGTTATTTGTTTTATGCCAAGATTCACTTATTCTAGCATTATTTTTTCTAGTGCTCAAAGACCCTTTGGGTGAAAGAGGACTAGACTGCTAGCATCTGTTCTGTCTTACAGAATTATAATCTTATTTTTAAAGAGCACCAGCTTGTCAGATTTCTTAATCTTACAGAACCCCCTAGTGGAGAATACTGGGTGCTGCATTCTGAAGCTAAATAGTGCGTTCGAGTTCCACTTGTGCGACCTTCAAGCTACACAAAGATGCACCTTTTAATGTATTTAAACATTGTTTTTGATAAGTGTGTTTTTAAAGAAGAACAAGTACACAATAATTTAAACGATAAAACACATGAAAATAAGTAAAATCATTCCAATCGTGGTCCAACTGTTTCGGTTATTTGGTTTATAACAAAAACTCACCTCTTTCTATTCCTACAAATGACAGTTGACTTAAAGTCAGTTCGACTCTCTCAAGGCCCGCTTTTAAGACTTATTAGGACCAGAGCAGCATTTAGTTTAGGACTGATTATTCTCAGCTGCTGAAGTAAGACCATTCTGAGTACCCGTGTTCATGGATTTTTGAGGTTTTTCAGTATAGTTGTGGGTACCGGACACAAGACGCTGTCCCTTGTAGTCCTTTCTGATGGCTCTTTTCCAGCTTCTGCATCCCTCCCCCACATGTCCCAGTCAGTTCTAGCTGTCCAGGGGAGCCCCGCTCCCCCCGGGAGAGCAGAACATGCTCTCTACACAGCCCTCAGACTCTGTCCTGCAAACTCTGGCTTCCTGGGTCACCTCTTTGGACCCCCAACTCTGTCTCCTCAACCAGCGAGTCACCAGGTTCCCACTGGTGGTCACCCTGCTCTAGGTCATGGGAACACTCAGGACAGCAAGCTGGGCAATCACAGGACTCCCTCTTTGGTTTCCTGCCGCTCAGGGGTCACTGTCGTCCTTGGCTAATGCCCAGGGTTTTGAAATTAATTGGTTCCTGTATTTTGTCTGGTTTGCTTTTTGGTTTTTGGTTCCCTGTCACACCATCTTGCCCAGAAGCAGAAGTCTTTCCTCTTCATTGTGCAAGGAATTCTGTGTGACTCTCTTGAGGGTATTTCTCAATGACTTTCAGGGTTAGAGACATGTGCCTCGGGATCACTTGGGACACCTGTTAAAGATGCAGAGCTGTGAGCTCCACCTGGGCCTGCTCTGTCAGCATCTGTCCAGCGAGGCCCTCACAGCCGCTGCTTGAACAGTTTCCTGGGAGGCTCAGCACTCCTTAGGAACAGCATGAGGGCTTACCTGGACCTGGCCACCTGCTGCATGCAGCTAATTGTATTCTTTTTTTTTTGGAGACAGAGTCTCACTCTATCACCCTCGGTAGAGTGCTGTGGAGTCACAGCTCGCAGCAACCTCCAACTCCTTGGCTTAAGCGATTCTCTTGCCTCAGCCTCCCAAGTAGCTGCGACTACAGGCACCCGCCACAGCGCCCGGCTAATTTCTGGTGCAGTTAGGCCGGGTCCGGGTTTGAACCCTCAGCCCTCGGTGTATGGGGTCGGCGCCCTACTTGTTGAGCCACAAGCATTCTAATAGGGATGTGGAGACGAAGGGATATTGCCTTGAAATTCTGCCAAGAAGTCAAGGCATCTTTCTGTAGGTGAAGTAAGGCCACCTGTCCGAGACACCATCTATTTGGCTTTTCTTCCCTTAGAGTTTCACAAGCAGGTGAAACCATAACTTCTTCAGCTGCTGAAAAAGCACTTGGCTCTGGCTCAGGGTTCTTTGGTAAATAAATGCTTATCTTGCCTGCGGAATGTCCTTTGACTATTTTTTCTTAAGAAGGAAAACTTAACAAAATGGCATGTGCCGATGCCTTGGGAGAAGGTATTTGCAGTTGCAGACCCTTGGGCGAACCCCATTTGAAAGATGGCATGTCTGTGAGGGGCTGGGAATTACAGTGACTACCTCCAGGAATCACTCCGACTGGATTTGTGGGGAGTTGCAAATGATGGTCATTGGGGGTCACGCTTAACGGGTTCCTTACCTTGTGGCTGGAGTGTGCAGTAGGGCCCTCAGGGAGAGAAAGAAGGGGGAGAGCAGGAGAGAGGATGGGAAAGTCAAACTAAAGAACCTTATTTCCCTCTGAACCCCGAGTGCACATTCCCTTTGAAACGAAGAAGGAAATAATAATAATAATAATGAAGCCAACTGGTAACTAATCCCTTCCTTAGATGAGCTGTAATCATAAAAGGCTTGAACTCTTTGGTTAAGAAATTGGTAAAATCAAACTGTTTAGAAGCCTTAGGCATGTTTCAGTTCCTTTTACGTTAGCTGGCTCGTTGATCAATGCTGAGGATGGTGGGAAGATAGCTGCATGCCGTGGAAAAGATCTGTTTTCACAGCCTCACACAACATTCACAGGAGAGCCTTTCTCTAGTTGTGTGTCTTCCAAACAAGATCTCCAGGAAAACCTAGAGTTTCACTATGGAGCAACTCTGCCTGTGTGTGCAAACGTCACCAGTGTTAAACGTCAACCAACCACCGAGAATAGGTCTTAGTTCCTGCTGAGTATTTGGATTTTGCACATGAAGTGCTCTATTTTCCTGGAAAAGGTTGGTCTTCACGTGAGGCCACGTCGGTATTGGTCAGTCATGCCTCGTCCTTCCCGGTTCTAGGAAGGAGTAGGGAGGAACATGAAATGTAACATTCTCAGTTACAACATGGTCTCTTCAAAGGATGTCATTGAATTTCTTTATCCTTGAAGAGGGCACAGTTTTAAATGAAATAGAACTATCCTGGAAATCAGGAGTCGGAGCCAGGGGTCTTGGTTTTGTCTCAAACTAGCTGAGAAAACTTTTATGTTCTTCATATACATATGGGGTGGCCATAAAGTTTGTGTGCAATTTAAAATAGTGTGAAATTTAAAATCGCACATGAACTTATGAGCACCCTGTATAAGGTAATTTGAAAAGTTGATGTCAGTGTCCTTTCTCCTTATGAATTATATAACTCTGTATTACTTAAATTAAATCACATATATCCCCATTAAATTTTATTCAGCACAGTTTGAACATTTATTTGTATTTTTTTCTAAAACAAGCAAATGAAATAAAAAGTGAAAGATGAATATATTACTTTATTATGAACATTTATTTTTATCTCAAACATTTATTAGTCCTTCCAAAGCCCATTTGGATGGATAAATTTTTAGGTTGCACACAATGAATTTCTCCTTTCTGTTGTGGAGTGTTAACAATTCACAAATCTCAGTTATAATTTTTATTATATTAATATAACAACAATAATAATGGAATTTATTGTTAAATAAAACTATTGCTTTGGGCTTTTGCAAAGGGAAAAAATTTGATTAAGAGTGTTTCCTTATGGATATGGAAAATAGTCACAAGGTGAATATTCTCTTTCTTCCCACCAAGTAGTAGTATCTGTAGGTAAGAGAAAGGAACAGTGCTACAGGTATTTAAGTTTTGAAATAATAACATCTTATACTTTGAGTATAATAATGCAAGACACAAAAAGGAACCCAGTAACTTTTTATTGAATAAATGAATAAATTAATGAATGGATAGAGTCCACTTAAACTCCACTATGGAAAATACATAAGTTCCTTCAATGCAAAAGAGAATTTTTAGCAATTTTATTGTGATCTCTATAAAGCACATTTAATCTTATGAATTTTTTACTTGAAAATTATCTCCATAGGTGGTGATTTTGTACTAGACTAGGCTCCTATTCAATTTTAGGACATTTACTTACTAGAATAATAAAAAAGTATGTATAAAATACGGTGTCATTTCTTGAACATGATTCCTAATAGTAGTAATAGAACAAAACTCCAGCATCTATACAAAGTACCATTCATTAAAAAAAAAGATTTTCCATGTTTCTAGCCAGCAAAAATATTATTTTTACTTTACAAGTAAAAAAATTTAGGCAAAAGCTTGTAACATTTATATCTTAGCAACAGAATTTAAAGTGGGATGTACTCATGGAAGGAGGCTTTTTTTTTTTTCTTGAGACAGAGCTTTAAACTGTCACCCTGGGTAGAGTGCTGTGGCATCATAGCTCACAGGAAACTCCAACTCCTGGACTCCTCAACTCCTATTCTCCTGCCTCCGCCTCCCAAGTAGCTGGGATTACAGGCGCCCGCCACAATGCCTGGCTATTTTTGGTTGCAGCCGTCATTATTGTTTGGAGGGCCCGGGCTGGATTCGAATCCGCCAACTCAGTGTATGTGGCTGGTGCCTTAGGCACTTGAGCCACAGGTGCTGAGCCTAAAGTGGGATGTACTCATGTAAGAATGTTGTTTATGAAATAAAAACCATGTTTATATAGTTGATTATCGAAAGATTTGTAAAGTGCAACATACATAGAGATGTGTATACACTCACACATGTGTGAATCTTTAAGAACAGTAGGAAATTGATTCTTGTGTATCTATCACCTAAGAAGCTATTACATGCCATGCTCAAGTCACATTCTCTGCTTAACCGCCCTTTCCTGAATTTTATTTTTATTTTTATTATTCTGCTTAAATAATCTGTTTAGCCTACCATGATTCTGAACTTTACATAAATGAAATAATACTGAACATATTATTCATGAACTTTACATAAATGAAATAATACTGAACATATTATTCTGTGATTTCTTTTCAATTTTGTGATAGTGTCTGGATTTTGCACTTGAAGTGCTCTATTTTCAATTCATTTTCAGTGTTGTTTTGTCTCATTGCTCAAACCCAAATCTTCTAATTTGTTCATCGTCCTGATGAAAGTATATTTTAAATGTTTCAAAATATGAAATGTTCATTTATTCCATTTTAGTCTTTTTTTCTCTTTCTTGATAACAGTACCATTCTAACCTTTAAAGAATGTTAATCAAATCCTTCCGTTGTAAGTTTTTGATTGATTTTTGTTAGAATTATATTTGCCATACAGTTTAACTGAATCCTTAAATAAGTACTCAATATGCACAGAGAATAGAAGTAAAAATCTGCATTTCTGTCATCTGTATGACCTCATTCAGCAGAACGGTAGCCTAGCCTGTCTGTGCCAATTTGCTCGCAAATCTGTGCTATTCTGAGGAAAGAGAACAGAGTTGATAACCTTACATTTCCTTTTTATGTAGCTTTTCCTGTCCTGTGCAAAATCTTTTCCCATTAAGCAGATGTATTAGCAACATTTCATTACAGATGCACTTAGCCATGCACTTAGTGGGGTTTTTTAAAATAGTTTTGAAATCATTCATGGGGTCTGCAAACCTGGTGCCAAATTCAGTCACCAATGGAAACAAGTTTGCTCAGTCATTCAAGAGGAGGTAGAGTTAATGGAGACATCAACTGCTTCTGGACAGCTAGAAATCCCCCAGAGTACACTTCTTATAACAAGCAGAAATTCCTCTGGCAAGGTCTACCTGGAGAAGTAACATCAGCCCAGACAACTAGTCATGCAGTGACCTTCTAGGGCAATAGGTGAGGCTACCAGAACAAACAAGGAAGAATGAGATACTCTCTCTGTTTTACTGCTGTTGTGCTCATTTAAACTTGGATTAAAATTTATATTTTAAAAAGAAAATTAATTTACAAATTTCCTTACTATTCAAAATATGTTTAAAAAGTAGCAGAATCTTTATGTACACAATTTCTGTGTAGTTGAGCTTCCAAGGGCCCAGGTAGTTTTGATTTGTCCTAGGGCTACTGGAGTTAATCCAGAGGTCAGCCTCACTTGAGCAATTGTAGCTCAGATTAGATTTTGTGGATAGTTCTTGTTATGTATTAAAACAGTGGTTCCAACCTGTGGGCTGCAACCTACAGAACTATGTTAAAGAGCTGCAGCATTAGGAAGGTTGAGAAGCACTGTGCTAGAAACTTCACTACATTCATTTATTGCCATATCAACAGCTATGTGGTAATGTCTTCAACATGATAGGCACTAATTGTCTCGTTTTTAAATGTAAATAACATTTTTAAATTCTGTAGCTCCATTTGTAATATCACAAACAGCAGTCTACACTTTTTTTTTAGACGTTTATATTCTGCTATGGATATATAATTTTTTCATTTTTCAGATTAACATGAGGGTACATATGATCGGGTTACATTGTTTACATTTGTTAGGTACAGTTTAAGTTGTAGTTGAGTCCTCCACCCAGGAGGTGTGCCATATACCCCTACATTGAACCCATGAGGTGGGAGTTTACCGAGCCCCCTTCCTCCACCTCCCCACTTCAATTTAATTGTGTTTTTCTCTCATGTGGGCCTGTTGTTGTTCATCTACTAGGTTCAAATTAGTATTGAGTACATAGGATCCTTGCTTTTCCATTCTTGAGATACTTTACTAAGGAGAACATTCTTCAACTCAATCCAGGTAAATACAAAAGATGTGAAGACTCCATCTTTTTATAGCTGAATAGTATTTCATGGTAACATATACCACAGCTTATTAATCCATTCATGGGCAGATGGGGACTTGGATTGTTTCCACATCTTTGTGATTGTGAATTGAGCTGCTATAAACATTTGAGTGCAAATGTCCTTGTGATAAAATGATTCTTTTTCTTGTGGGTAAATACCTAGTAATGGGATTGCAGGATGAAATGGAAGGTCTATTCTTAGCTCTTTGAGGATTCTTTGTACTTCTTTCTAAAAAAGTTGTACTAGTTTGCAATCTAGTGGTCTCTGAACCCACACCAGCATCTGTGGCTTTGGGACTTTGTGATGTGGGCTGTTGTCACTGGAGTTAGGTGATATCTCAAGGTTAAAAATGAATAATTAAGAATTAAGCTTGATGTCATTGGAGTTTTAGGGAATGACATGAATTTGCATGCCTTCTTCCTAGAGTGATGGGTTCTAGTTTTTAGCTTGCTGAGGTTCTTGTGAAAAAATGAAGGCAGGGTCACAGCCTGTTTCCTGGCCTATAGATCATATCTGGCATGTTCTACATGATGCTTAGAAAAGGATAACTCTGAAAAAATAGGGAGTATTGTGAAATCCTGAGTTTGAGTTTAACAATTTTCTATAGAGTTGACCACCCACCCTATATATTGAAAATATATTGGTGTTTATTAATAATAATCATTACATGCTTAATCCTAAAATCTCTTAGCTTCCCAATCCTTAAGGTTTAAAAGTTTCTAATAAAGGCAGTGCCTGTGGCTCAAGGATTGGGGCGCCAGCCCAATATACCAGAGGTGGTGGGTTCAAACCTAGCCCCGGCCAAAAACTGCAAAAAAAAAAAGTTTCTAATGAGTCCTATAAGGCCCCGTATGTCCTAGCTCCTTCCTTCCTCCCCAGGTTCCTATATTATTATTCTGGTTCACTTTGCTGGAGCCACAATGGGGCACAGATAGGATAATGCTTTTAGCTCCTTCCCACTCCAGGGCCTCTGCATATATTGTACATTAGTCTATCCGGAAGCCTTTTGGTGAACTGTTAATCCATTCCAGATCTGAGTTTAAAAATGACTTCTTCACAAAAATATACTTAGATAATTAGATAAAATAAATAGTTGATAGCACAACAAAGTGAACATAGTCAACAAAAAATTATGGTATACTTTAAAATAACCGAAAGAATGGAATTGGAATGTTCTTAACTTGAATGATAAATCTTTAAGGTGATATGAATACCCCAGTCACCTTGATTTGATTAATATACATTGTATGCCTGTATCAAAATATCCAATGTACACTATAGAGATACAATTATTATGTACCTATAGTAATAAAACATTTAAACAGTGACTTCAGAAAAGATGTCCCAAAGCCCTTACCCTGTCCTCTCTCAGTATTTTCCTAATAATTGGATAATTAATTGTATAGCTAATTGTTTCTCTTAGCATGTGAGATTCCTGAAGCGGGTATCTGGCTAGTTAACCTTTGAATTCACAGAAGGTGTGGTAAACAGAGTTAACTCATTAAGTATTGGGTGAAGTCATGACTAAATTGTCTCAAATTTGGTTACTTTTTTTTTCTCTCTTTAGCTGGGAAGTTATCAATTCCAAACCAGATGAAAGACCCAGACTCAGCCACTGTATTACAGAATCCTGGATGAATTTCAGCATATTTCTACAAGAAATGTCTCTTTTTAAACAGCAGAGCCCTGGCAAGGCAAGTTTTCCAGTATTAAGAGTGTTTTAAAATATGCAGTGTACTTAGGGAAAAGAATAAGCTAACCCTTTTTTTTTTAATTAAATCATAGCTGTGTACATTAATGCAATCATGGGGTACAATGTGCTGGTGTCATATACAATCTGAAATATTTCATCAAACTGGAGCTAACCCTTTTTATCAGCTTGTAAGAGTTCTCCAATTCTGAATATAATATACTAGCAGCATAGGCCATAAACACTGATGTCAGCAAGGTTTAGAAATGTTGGCGTATGAGCACCAGAGAACCCTCAACTCGGCATTTTGAAATTGGATTGCTTTTTATACATACATGTATTTGTCTAGCTCATTAAGTAGAATGAATGGTGATTGGTCTTATCACCCAAACCAAGGAGAAAAAGTCTTAAGAATTTCAGTTATCACATTTAGCCTGACATTGAAGTCAATGAGAGATGAAATGAATATATTAGTCCTTTGAGGGCACATTCTGAGATAGATAACTGAGTTTCACTTTCAGTCTAAAAAGTGGAGATTTTTAATGATTTATTTAAGAAAGAAAACTTTTGGCAAAACATCTATAGTGACTATATAAACAAAAGTATTTTTCTAATTAAGATAAAACCCCCTGAGAGGAAGTCTTGAGTGGTTGGCAAGGGATTACAAGGAGCAGTGCACACACTTGTTTTATTTGATGTGTAGAGGCAGCTCGGACTCTGATTGCCTGTCTCCATAGTTTGGGTGTTACTTCCACATTTCTTGATTGTCCAGCTGTAGTTGGAATGAAGACCCAGGAATGTCAGCGTTTAAAATCCCTATGTTAAATAGCTCAATGAAAATATTTCAGAATGTATATAAAGTCAGCACATTGTGCCCCATGATTGCACC
>CAUYON010110828.1:0-25767 GCA_963573935.1 Arctocebus calabarensis | reverse complement strand
CCATATACCACAATTTATTAATCCATTTGTGGGTTAATGGGACTTGGGCTTCTTCCATGACTTAGCAATTATGAATTGGGCTGCAATAAACATTCTGGTACAAATATCTTTGTTATAATGTGATTTTTGGTCTTCTGGATACATACCTAGCAGAGGAACTGTAGGATCAAATGACAGGTCTGTTTTTAGATCTCTAAGTGTTCTCCAAACATCTTTCCAAAAGGAACGTGTTAGTTTGCATTCCCACCAGCGGTGTAGAAGTGTTCCCTTTTCTCCACATCCATGCCAACATCTCTGGTTTTGGGTTTTTGTGATGTGGAAAGGTACTAACTCTGTCATTTACCATTATTATTACTTGAAGAAGAAAATATTTTTGGGATTTTGTGTGTAGAAAAGGTACTAACTGTCATTTATTATTACTATTACTTGACGAAGAAAATATTTTTCAATTAGAAAATATTTTTGAAAATATTTTTCAAACTAGAAAAGAAAATATTTTTCAACTAGAAAATATTTTTGGGATTTTGTGTGTAGAAAAGGTACTAACTCTGTCATTTGTTATTATTATTACTTGAAGAAGAAAATATTTTTCAACTAGTCTTAGATTTTCTTTGATGATTCCCTATTTACTCAGCCCTCTGTACCCAGGGGTCCACTTCCATGGATTCAACCAAGTATGAAAAATATTTTTTAAAAATTGCATCTCTTTTACAAATACTCTTTTTCTTGTCTTTACTCTCTAACCGATACGATATAACAACTACATAGCATTTACATGGTAATAGGTATCGAAAACATGGGAACATATACATAAATTATATAGAAATAATATATTATGTCAGAGACTTGAGTTTTTGTGGATTTGGTGTCCAAAGGAGGTCTTGGCACCAGTCCCCTACAAATACTAGGGGCAATGGTGAAGATGTTAACAGTCTGCTTGGCATGCTGCATGACTTGACTAAGTGACTGTGGAGTAAAACTGCCAAATGCACTTACATGTACACACTCTACGTACTCATAGGAAGCAGAAAAAAAAGTAAAACCTATTCCATTATTTATCATTCACTGTACAGTAATTATTATATGAACTGTCATCAGAGGTTTTTTGTTGTTTTTTGGAGACCGTCTCACTCCATCGCTCTGGATAAATTACTGTGGTGTCATCATAGTTCACAGCAACCTCAAACTCTTGGACTTAAGAGATCCTTTTGCCTCAGCCTCCTGAGTAGCTGGGACTACAGGTACCCACCACCACGCAGTTTTTCTATTTTTAGTAGAGACAGGGTCTCCCTCTTGCTTAGGCTGGTCTTGAACTCCTAAGCTCAGGTGATTCACCTGCCTCAGCCTCCCAAAGTGCCAAGATGGCCTGGCCATCACTGGAGTTTTCAAAAGCAACCTCACAGTCTCCTCTTCATATAGCAAAAGGAAACAGACATAATTTAATTTCACTTCCTAGAGGAAGCAAAAGGACACTGCTCCTGCTGACAGTGTAAAACATAATGACTTTGCCTACTTGAGCAGTCTAATTTTTTTTTTTCTATTTTTAGACACATTATAGAGATTTGATATAGCTGGTCCCATTGGCCAGACTGAAATAAAACTCTGTGGTTTCTGGAAACTCCATAGAGAACAGACAGGCTTTTCCCTTCTTCCCTTTACTCCAGATAACAGCAAGTAAATCAAAGGCTGTAGAACCATCTATTAAACATCTGAAGAATTTGTACCAAAAGCAAGAACAACACAAACTGAATGAAAACCATTCTGCTGCTGCTGGTGTAGATAATGAAGTAACCATGGAGACCTGGCCACTGCAGAAGAAATGTCTAATCCCTGAACAGGCACGAGGGGGAGCTCTGAGACAAAGCACAGAGAAAGGGCGCTGAGCAGATTCCCAGTTGGCATGGTAACACGCCAGCTCCACAGATGTTCTGAAGGCTGGTGGAGGATTTATAGTATTCTTAACCAATAAGGATCTGGCAGAGGTAGAGCTTAACAAATCACACAGGACTTGAAAGGATATTTTGTATTAGAAATAGGAACAAGGCCTGGGAAATGTCCAAGGTACTCAATGCTCTCTGAGTTTTCCATTAACGCCCTGGGAATAGGACCCTGTGAACTGACATGCAGAGTAACATGTGAAGTGCTTTGCAATTTAAAAAGACTTTTCACATACATTTTCTCATCAGAGGCTGAAAAACAGTCCTGAGATTGGTAGAGATGATATCATTTCATGTTACAGACAGTGAAAGGAATTCAGAGAAGTTACATGGTCAGAATCATGATGTCAGTAAGTGGTAGAATCAAAATTTGTATTTAGCTCTCTGACCCTGAAACCAAAGTTCTTGACACTTGGGCATGCCACGTTGAATTCTTTATTTCAGCTGAAAAGCAGACTGTTCTTACAATCTGATCTCCCCACGGCGAACACGGATGGCCAAAATGGGAGAGGGCCACTGTGCACATTGGCTCCTAGCAAAAAAGAATACTGAAATTCCCAAACAAGATAAGGCCTTCACTGGGTCTCTTTGACTGCCTGGGGTACTCTGATGTTAATAAAGTCCAAGAAAACACACAACTTAGGCCTCCTTTCCTACAAACCCCAGTCCACTTACCCTATAGTTATGAAGTCTCCTTTGCTGATGGTGTCAGGTTCGATGCAGATGTTCATAAAGTCATCTTTGCTCTAAAAAGATGAAAGAACACTAATGTCATTAATCTTAAATTTTGGCTAATGCAACCTGTTGTCATCCTCAGCTTTGGTTTATATCTTGAAGCTGTGCATTCTATTGGGGGCATTATTTCTAGTGGTTTAATTCTAAATTTATTTCCAGCCCTCTTATCCCCCAGAGATTTACTGAGATATTATTTACATAAAATTTATCTATATTGTTTTGTTTCTACTATGTAAGCAAAATAAAAACTCAGGAATGAAGGTCTGAACATTCTGTCACTCACTAGTTACTGTAGTCGTTTTAGTCCCTACAATTCTTTCCCCTGTAGGCCAAGATTTCTGCCCATCTATGGCCATGCTTCTCAGCACTTACTGTACACCAGCTTCCCACAAGACCCCAGTGTTAGCTGCTTATGTGGAGAACCCAGGTGTCTGCTTTTTTTAAATGCTCTGCATACAAATTTGGCATGGAACCAGAGCTAAAAAACAACGTTTTTATTCCATGACATTTAAAAAACTTTCTATTTTCAACCACAGAAAGCTCTGGAATATTGGAGCTACAAGGAAGCGGCTCTGAAAACACACCTGGTTCTTGTAGCACTCCTCACGGTCTGCTTCCAGGCAGTGGGTAGCAACGCAAGCCTTTTACTCTGTACACCAACCTTAAAACTTTGCTGTCTGCTTCAGGTAGAGGTCTTGTTTCTTTTGGGGTCAGTTCAAAAATCTGTAGCTCTAAGGTAACCCATGGGCCTTTGCCTAAGATTACTGGGCACTGCCAGAGCCACTGTCTCTCTCACCAGGAAGGACAAAATGGAGTGAATGTCTGCTCAAAGTGCCAACCGTGTACTGTGAACTCTGCAATGTTACTGATTACATCAATGAATAAAACAAACGTGAATTTCTGCCTACAAAGAACTTACATTCCACTGCAGAGAGGACAAATCAATTGTAATAAGAGTTTTAACTCTATTACAAGGTAAATATAATAAGAGTATATTTAAGAATATTAGAAAATGAGATCAAAGAAATAGCAAGGAGCACGCAGGAGCTGTGGGGCTACACTTTTAAGGGGTGTCCAGTTGAGAAGGAAACCTGAGCAGAGACCTGGAGGAGGTGAGGGGTAAGCAATGAGGTTGTCCAGCAGTTTTCACATGGAGCTTGTTAACATTAAGATCCTCGGTTTTTTGTTGTTGTTGTTGTTGTTGCAGTTTGGCTGGGGCTGGGTTTGAACCCGCCACCCTCAGTATATGGGGCCGGCGCTCTGCCCACTGAGCCACAGGCACCGCCCAAGAGTCTGGTTTTTATTTAATTTAGAATAATTTTTTAAAAACCTCAGGCTATGGACCCATCCTACAGTTCCTGGAACAGAAAATGGGGAGGGAGCCCAAGAATTGTCATTTCAGACAGGTTATAAGCGATGCTGCTGCTGCTGATGATCAAAAGACCGCCTTTGAGAACCACCGATCTGCGGTGAGCGATCCACTCACGGTGAGCCATGCTGCAGAGGCCAGGAGGCGGAAGCACACCTGACACACGAGGGCGCCAGTGGGGCTGGAGCGCGGTGAGAGATGGACAGTCAGAGGTGAAGACAGGGAAAAGAGGAAGCAGGGCAGGGTCAGCAGGGCCTTGTGGCCCTTTAGGAGGAATCTTGCTCTCAGGCTGAGTGAGATGGAGAGCTTCTGATTTCTTGATTTCCCAAAATTCTCATAGGCCCCTTCAAGCCAAGGAGACCGCTGGGCTCTGTCTGTGCTCCCTGGCCCTGTGCTCAGGCCTCTCTCCAGCTGGGGCAAGTGGAGGGCTCATCTCGTGACTCCCTCTCCCTGGGGTAACTGCCCTGCATGGCGTGTTTCATACCACTGTCAACAGTTGTTTCATAGATTTTTGTCTAGTTTTTAATGTGTGTAGGTGTAAAGGTAAAGCTGTTGCTTGTTACTCCATCTTAAGTCTCATATTAACATTCAGAAATCAGTTCATTTTATTGCGCTGACAGATTAAATGAGAAAATTTTATCAGATCAATAGATGCTGGAAAGATACTTGATAAAATTAAATATCTACATATTTAAGATAAAAGATAAAATCTTTTATCAAACTGGAAATAGAAAGGTGTTTCCTTAATCTGATGTAGGTTATCTACAAAAAAATCAAATTCTAAATTAGTAATAAGACAATGACTTCTATTCACTGTATGAAGTTCTAGCCAGTGCAGTAGATAAGACAAAGGACTGTAATGATAAGTATTTAATGGGAGAAAATAAAACCTGATACTATTTATAGAAATCTAAAAGAATTTTAGACAATACTTATAAATAAAAGTAAAAGAAATTACTTTTACTACTAATAGATAATTTCTAAGATAATTTTTTACTTTTATTTATAAATTTTAGTTGTCTATTTTTTGAGACTTCGGAAAAAAAAAATAAGTTAACTGATGAGTCCACACTGAGCCTCAGAGTAAAAAGCATTCTATAATAGACATACTCTTTTTGTTTATTAAATCATAGCTGTGAACATTAATGCAATCATGGGGTGCATACTCTTATCTGAAAATGTGAATGTTACTTTGCATTATTATTATTATTGCTTAATATTTTGATGCAGCAATTGATTTCTTTTCTGAATGTATTTATCTTTGTTCATTCTTTACGAGGTTTTTGTTTCTAGTCCTTATCTTAAACATTATTGTTATTAAATTTTTTAATTCTGTGAAGCAAAAAGTGGAAACCTAATAAACACATGTATATGTAAAAATAAAAAAAATTTAAAAATCCATAAACATAATTAATAATGATTTAGTTACTAATTCAGCATCACTAGAAAAACATCAATTACATGTTCATCCATTAAATCAGTTACAAATGAAATTTTAAAAGATAACTATTTACAATATCAGTAAAAATTAAGAGAACCAGGAATATATCCAGCAAAAGAATGGTATAGAGAAAACTATAAAAGTTCATTGACAAACTCTGAACATCTACATAAATGAAGAGGTAAGCCACATTCGCAAGCCAGGAGAGTCAACACTGCAGAAATGTCATTCTCCTCCAAGTGATCTGTGGCTACAATGTAATCCAGATCAATATAACATTTTTATGTGAGCTAAGAATAATCAAGAGACTCTTTAAAAAGGATAAAAACACAGAAGAACTTATTATGAAACTGTAATTAAGAGAAGCTGAGTACCAGTTCAGGTATAAAAAAGTAGAGCAACAGGGAAGAGAGACTAGCAACAGTCCCATGTCCACAGACACCTGACTATGGCCGAGGCCTGCTGAAGATCCCTGGGGGGAAATGGACACTTCAAAACAGGTGCCCGGACAACTGGCTTTCTGTTTGGAAAGAACATAAAATTGGAGCCTTGCCTTAATCACTTACAAAATTCAAAACATGTGGGAGTATTTCTTTTTTAAACAAAAATGGAACCATTTAATGCAAATCATTTTAGCCATGGTTTTTCTTTTCAGGTCATATGTAGAAAATAACACATATATAAATATACATATGCCATTTTAAATACAGGTACCAAAATTTATTTAATCAGTCTGATTTAGCTTATTTCATATATTTTACTATTATCAGCACAGTGAACATATTTGTACAAGAGACCCTAACTTTCATTCATTCCACATTCCTAATGCTTCTTTCATATTCTGAAGTACTTCTTTTAATAATAAGTGAACATTGTGAACTATTACATGGCAGCTTCATTGTCTTTGAATATTTTATTGCATATGCTTTTATTTTTACGAAGAGGTGTGGAAGAAAGAAAAAGATGAATGTGCTTTTACTAATGATAAGAGGCCTCATATCATATACTTTTATAATTGGCACAAAGATAAAAAGCCCTGGGCCTTATGAATGTGACTTATCTCGAGCTGTCATCACGTCCTCCCTGAACTCAGTCTATTCAGTGGTATTCAGGCACCAGAGAGAAGAACAATGGAAAGGAACATGAACAAAGTATAAGCAATATGTGTTATCGAAGACTGGGTATAAAGGAAATGTATAATTAGAAATATTACCTTTCTTTTCTAAATTCCTCTGGAACAAAATCAATTTTCTTAACCTTCACATATTCACTTTCACCAATATTTTCAGAATTCTATTATGTATAAAGGGACTGCCTGTATTATATATTCATCAGATTATTTCTGGATAAATTCTTAGAAATATACTCAATAGGGCAAAGGGTATGCATATATCTTAGGCAGTACACATGTACTACCAAGCTGCCGTCAAGACAGGAGTCTCAGTTAATACTCTCAACAGAAACGCTTGACTGCCCATTTCCCTACTCACCAACACTATCGTGCTTTTTTTTTTTTTTTTTTTTTTTGGCAGTTTTTGGCTGGGGCTGGGTTTGAACCCACCACCTCTGGCATATGGGGCCGGTGCCCTACTCCTTGCCCCACAGGCACAGTCCTTAATTTGCATTTCTTTGATATCAAGTATTTTTTCTGTCTCCTTACTGTAAAATGCAGATAAAAGTTATCTCTACCTGATAGCACAATTTATATAATATTACATAAAATTCTTTGATAGTGTCTAGCATGTAGCAAATACTTAGCAAATATAAGCTATCTTTCATGTTTACTTCTTTTATGAATTTTCTATTTTCATCCTTTGCCTGTGTTTTTCACATTAGTCCTTAGCCCAATTCTTACTAATGTATCCTAAAGCTATTAATTCTTGGTTCTAGTATTTCTTATAGTTTATGATAGTGTCTTTTTTTTTTTTTTCAAGACAGTCTAAAGCTGTTGCCCTGGGTAGAGTGCCATGGTGTCATCACAGCTCACAGCAACCTCCAAGTCTTGGGCTCAAGAGTTTTTCTATTCTAAGTAGAGATGGGGGTCTCACTCTTACTTGAGCTGGTCTCAAACTCCTGAGCTCAAGCAATCCACCTGTCTTGGCCTCTCAGAGTGCTAGGATTACAGTCATGAGCCACCATGCCCGGCTGATAGTGTCTTATTAAATAAGTAAACAGAGGCATGATTTAAAATAAGTAAACAAAGTATGATTTTTGCCTTAGATGTTATCCTTAGAAAGGCCTCGTCCATAGTACTTTAATTTTTTTTTTAATTTATTTAAATCTTTAATCCAACTGGAATTTTTTTCAAAGGCGAAGGAAGCTTTGTTTTCCAAATGTTTTGCAATGGGCATGTATTACTTTTATAATTAGAAAACAGCTCAACACTCTAAAGATTAATATTGGAATCAAACTTCTAATTTTCAGATCGGTTGGGACAAATATGAATAGACTAATTTGCATAAAAACTGAATATAGTAATTAGTCCACAGGCAAGAATGACTTTTCTATTTCTATTCTCATTAATATTAATCACTATGGTTTTCTCTTTACTGGGGTCAGTAATCATTTTCTGTAAATGGCCAGATAGTAAATGTTTCAGGTCTGGGAGCCATGCGGTCTCTGTGGCACTATTCAGCTTTACCAGTGTAGCACTCAAACAGACACAGAAAATGTGTAAATGAATGAATGTAACTATGTTCCAAAAACTTTATCAGTACTGAAACTTGAATTTCATATGCTTTTCATGTGTCACAAAAAAAAATTCTTCTTTTGATTATCCTTCCATCATTTAAAATTGGAAAATCAATTCTTAACTTTGGGATATACAAAAGCAGGTAGCAGATCAGTTTGCCAAGCCTGGGTTATTTCAGCATTTTTCGGTGTATTGTCTGGAGCAGCACTACCAGCAGAACTTTCTGTACCAGCGGAATGATTTTATATCCGAGATTTCCAGTATAGTAGCTACCAGCCACATAGAGCTTTTGAGTACTTGAAATGTGATGAGTATGCCTAAGGAACTAAGTTTTGAATTTATTTAATTTAAATTCGTTTACATAGCCAGAGTTGCTAATAGCTACTGTGCTGGACAGTGCATATTGAACACAAATAAAATCATATGTAGAGATACAAATGTATGTGTGTGTTTTTCTCCTGGGAATCTAAAGCTATATATTTAATACAGTCACAAAAATACTGGATATTTCCTCAAGTAAAGGCTCCACAATTTTTTATTCCACTGACAAAAGGGAGTAACTGATTTTCATTTCTTTTCCTTTTTTTGTTAATTTTTTTTTTCTGATTAATATGAAGGTACAAATGTTTAGGTTACACTGTTTTTATTTCTAAGGTAAAGTTCAAGTTGTAGTTGAGGCCTTTACCTAGGGGATATGTGAACACCCTCATGTTGTCTTCATTAGGTAAGATGATTTTTGTTTCTAAAAACTTTCTGCCACCTGCTTTCTGAAGGCGAGTAAGCAATGGGCAACAGTCATGATCAGAGGCCCCCCCCCCCAGACCATGATTATGCCAGCAGCTGCTTCTCTTTGCTATTATTCCTGAAAGGGACACCACATGATCTTTGTCATGACCCTTTCCTCTCTATCCCCACAAGGTAAAAATAAAAATAACTGAATTAATGGAAGAGCATGTAGCCTTTGTCAATTTTCCCAGATACAAATGCTTTTCTAATAAAAAAGGCACACTTACCATCAGGTCAAGCTGACTGTTTCGTGTTGTGATGGACAGTTCAATGGTTGACAGTTGCACTTCTTTCCAGACCTCTGGGCTCACCTCCGGAGAGAGGGCTGTGGGAATCCATTAGACACAGGTCACCTTCTTCCATTAACATTTCACCGCCCACCACCAACTTGTTGCAGCTGTTCAGCTCAGAGTCCCCAGCCCTTGACACTGACTCTCCACTGCAGGGTCATTTATTTCATACTTCCTATATAGCGACATAAACAGCCAGGCTCAAAATGGATCTTTGTGCCTAAAACATCCCTACCAAATGCAGGCACACAATAACATAAATGTCAGTGACATAAAAAAGGTGCACAGCGACTCTGTTTGTTTGTGGGATGTTGCTTGGGTCCTGCTCTGGCAGCACACAGAAGGCTGAGTTCATGACCCTCCAAAGGTTTGTCCTAAAGTCTCTAAAACTGATGTGGGGGATCTGCTTTGGGTACTTCAGTCACCACACTGCTCACCATCCTGAGGTTGTGCCCAGTATGACGCCAGCCTTCGTAATATTCTCCTGTACAAAGACGGCCGAGGAGGCGTCTCTTCTGGTTCACTGGGAGGTCTTTCTGAAGGTCCCTTGTACGAAATAGACGCTTGATGAGTCTGAGGCCACTCCTTTTAATATGGAGAGAGAACTGTCATCCATGCACATTTCAAAACTCTAGGGTTTTTCCCTACAAAGAGGAGTATTCCATCTGTACCTTCTAGAACACTAATTAAAAACCCCTCAGCGGGTGGAATGCTCTCTAACTTAGAGCCAGGACCACTCCATCTTTCTTTTCCTGCTAAGGGCTCTGCCTGGAAAACCATGACCCCCATGATTGCTGCCTCCTGTGTTAATCTCTCTCCCTAACACAGGATAGAGAGATTAAATGACTAACAAACACCATTTATGTGTGTCCAAAAAAAAAACCAATATGAATGAACATGGCGCCATCCTCTAACAAATTTATCCTTGGTTTCCAGACAGTGACTCCAAAATAAAACTGATGAAGTCCAGATACATCAGATACCTGCTTCCTTTCTGGAATCGTAGAGGCCAGAATGGTTTGGGCAGGCTTGCAATCCAGCCCAAGGCTTCTCACTTCTGCTTCGAAGCCTATTGTCCTCAAACACTCAATTTTTTTGTCTTCTATTTCCTGACACCTCAAGTCCAGTGCCATCCTAGATCACATCAGCGTCCACATGGATAATTAAAACCAGACCCAAGCAGCTATCCTCTCAGCCTTCAACATCACCTCTAGTTCACCACAGCCGTCCATTACCACAGCCACATCACAGCCCTTAATGTTACCCGGAAGTATTCCGACATCGACAACTCAGATATCCTACTCTAATCACATCCTTTATTTACTTGATTGTTTTCTGCCCAGTGTCTCTTAGAGTGACTTGCTCCCCTGTTCTCAAGTTACAAAATTATAAAACAGCAACAATTAGGACTTCTCTTACTCGCCCCCTCTTTCATTCCTCCCCAAGTCCTGCCCCGTCCCTCTCTCTCTGACAACGCTGTCCTCGAGGCTCACACATTCCCTCATACAATAAGCTTACAGGGGTGGTCTCTGCACCAAAGCAGCTGTTTTCACTGGATAAATTCAATTTGAAGTATTAGGAAATCAGAATGTGACCTCATACTTAGTGCGTGCTTCACTCCTGACATTTATAAGCTGATGTTCTCATGTCTGTCTACCTGGTTCCTACATTTGTTTTTAACTTGGTTTAAATTTAGAAGAGAGGATTATTTTGGATCCTTAAAGATCCCCACAACACCAAGTTTCCAGTCACATTGAGGATTCCACTCCTTGACCACCCATTTTCCCTCAGGGCCAAATCTATAGTGGATTATTTTAAATTGCTTTCTTTTGGGCCTGTCTGTCTTTATTCTTGCATAACATATGTTCTAAAAAGACTCAATTCTGGATAAATCTTATTTTCTACTAAGTTTCTAATACCTACCTTAGGACTCAGTACACTAGAGGGAAAGAAATGCATGTGCTGAGTACTGACACAGGGAAAATCAACCACCCCGCAGAGAACACGAGTGTCGCCACAGGTCTCTGGTCTCAGGCCCTCCCTACCACTTGATGATCCTTCGAGGCCTCTTTCTCATTCATCTTTTTTCGAAGTCTCCTAATTGCACCCCCATGACCCACCTCATTTCTCACAGATAACATTGCTTCCTATACTTTGTGAGAATATCAAGGACTATCTCTAATCTTGTTTTCATCTAAATCTATGCTTACTTCTATGTGAAAAAGGTGTCCCTTCCCCTGTCCAGGTATTCTGGATCCCAGACTCTTCCACTTGCTCACAGATTTGCTAGTTTAATCATGCTGTCTCCTTTCTCTTTACCTCTTCTCATTCTTTTTTTCTTTTGCTTCAGGGTATAAAGACAGGGGATATTCCTCCAATTTAAAAAAAAAACAAAAAATCAATGCTCCATCGACCCCCACTTTCTCTAGCCTTTGCCTTTTCTATTCCTCTTTTTCAAAGTCAAGTTTCTTAAAGGAGTGGCCTATTCTTTCTATCTCCACTTCTTTGTCCCACATTTATTTCTTAACTTTTTTCAATACAGCTTCAGCCCCTGCACTCTGGAGGTCGCTAAACCTTTGGAGGATGCCAAATTCAGTGGCTGCTTTCCTATCTCTGTATATGCTGCTGCTTCTTGAAACTCTCTCTTCTGCTGGCTTCTATGTCGGTTCTCTCCCCTACATTTTCTCTTAATGCTTCTCATTCATATTTTGTGGTTCTTTAAATGCTTGTATTTCCCAGGGCAATTCCTAGGATCTTTCCTCAGTGATAACTTCACCAAACCCAAAGTTTCAAAGTCATTCACACACTTATGACATCTTAATTTGTTTCTTCAGCCCAGACCTCTCTACTTAATTCCAGACCTACAGCACAATTGTGTACCCACGTCTATGTTCCACATGTTAAACTCAACATGCAACAAACACAAAACTTCATCTTTCTTCATAAATTTGATCTTACTCTAATATTATCAACTCTAATGGAAAATTCTAGTTACTCAAGGCCCTTCTATAAGAAACCTGGCAATCCTACACTCTTCTAACTTTTGAGGGTTTTAACACAATAGCTCTTCAATAGCTCTGCTGTCAGCAATCTCTGTTACCTACTAACTATAAACCAACCATACCTCATAACTTCCCACCTGGGTTACTCTACCCATCCCATTGGGCTTGCCTTTAGCTCTTGTCACACTGCTACCAAACAACTTTGTAAAATGCAAATCTATTCATGTCACATTTCTGCTTATGATCAATAACTCCCCAGCACTTTAAGGACAAAAGTCAAATTGCATATCAAGACCTGCCATTCTCTAGCCTTCTCTAGCCCTCTAGCTTCATTCCAGACATTTTCTTGCATTAACTGTAATTAATGACCATGTCACAGCACTGTGACTTCCCACAGCCTGTCCCTCTACCTAGGATGCCCTTTATCTAGTCCTGTATATATTGTAAAATTTAATGTGTCACCTTCCTGGAAAGCCTTTCTGACCCTGGTTAGACTCAGCCACCCTCCTCTCTGCTCCTGTGTTGGTCTTTGCATATTCTTCTCCCAGCACCTGCCAAACTGCTGACCTGTGTGGACCTCCTTCCCAGCATATGAATACCTCCTGAGGACAGGAAGCCTATTTTACTTGACTTTGTATCCTAAGCATGTATCAATAATCATTTGCTGAATAAATGGTAGAAATAGTCTACATTCTCCCAGACTCCACCATTTAAATATGTAGTTATGCACCACCAATAAAATTATCCCCTTGAATGATAATACATTTTACTAATCCAGTTTGCCTTAAATGGAAAAAGGCCTTGTCCTCTCAAGTTCATTTTTGTATTTTAGTGATTTTAGTTTTTGTTTTTTTTTTTGCAGTTTCTGGCTGGGGCTTGGGTGGAACCTGCCACCTTCGGCATATGGGGCCAGTGCCCTACGCCTTTGAGCCACAGGCCCATGATTTTACTTTTTTACACTTAATTATTTAATCCAACTATAATGTTTTTAGAAGGTGAATGCAACTATGTTTTCCAAATGCTTTGCAATGAACACGCATTACTTTTATAATTAGAAAAACATTCGATGACTCTGACTCTTAACACTGGATCCAAATCACCTGCCAATTTTCAGATTTGTCAGTCAAATTGTGAATATATAATTTTCATGTGCAGAAGAGCTTAACATAGTATGTAGTCCACAGTTAAGGATGACTTTTCTATTAGCATTTTCATTAATATAAATTGGTAAGCTTTTCACTCTGCCAACATTTTTCTGTTATGCACTGCCCAAGAGAACTTTCTCTGATAATGTTCTGTATCTGTAATCTGATATAGTAACCACTACCCATGTTTGGCTAGTGCAGTTTGAAACCTACTGATATTATATACAAACCTGAACAATTACATATATTTAAATATGACTCTTCAACTCATTTTCAGATACTAATACAAACAAACATAAACTAATCAATGAGATTTATGTCATTCCGTTCAAGGTTTGTCTGGCAAGTGTGAGTGAGTTAATAACAAAGGAAAGTGGAATGTTAAAGAAAAGTTAAATATGGATTTGGTAATGGAAGGACTGAGTTGGTAGAGGGGTGACTGCTTATCAAACAAGTACGCTCTCTGTATTTGTACACAACCAAATATTCCCCATTTCAGGGCTGGAGCATGTCACTTGCATCTGTAGTAAGGAATTTAAAAATATCACAAATACGCACATTACTGAGAAACAACAAAGTAACAGAGGGCAAGTTTCTACAGCATGAATTACATTTACCTGAAGAGTGCTGAAAAAGTGGGCTGCTTTGGTTTTTAGAGGCCCAAGATACCAGTACCTAAGAAAGACCAAGATAAAAATCTGATTAGAACATTAAAAGAACTATCAACGTGATAGATACCATTCATGACAGACAAAACATTAGAATCACACCTCTGCTGCTCTGGAAACCAGAGGATTGTGGCTTAGCATAAAAGAATATTAAGGTAAATTTTTAATTTGCATTTCAATGTCTTGCCACATGGTACGTAATTAGTTATACAGTGAAAAGATTCTTGCAATTTACAACAGATATGTAACCAGAGTCTCCTTGAGTGCCTAAATTTACAAGTATCACTATACCCTTTAAACCAAAGACTACTGTTTGGTATACAGCTATCCCTCAGTATCATTGGGTCATTGGTTCCAGGACCTGTGAGGATACCAAAATCTGTAGATGCTCAAATCCCTGATGTAAGACAGTGCAGTATTTTCATATAACCCATGCACATTCTCCTGTGTACCTCAGGTCCTGTCTAGATCACTTGTAACACTGACGATGCTTACACCACACTTCACTCTCTTTGATTAAGCGCAGTACGCAGCATGTGGCAAGTTTAAGTTTTGCTTTTTGGAACTTTGTGGAATTTCTTTTGTTTTTCTACCTGCAGTTGGTTGAAACCATGAATGAGGAGGGGCCAGTGTACCCTGAAAAGAACATTGAGTAGAGGACGAGAGGGCCACCCTGAGACGCAGGTGCTAGGTGATCTGATGTATCACTCATAAGGTCATTGGCTAGATCTTATGCACCACATCCTCTCACACACACAAATGCACACGTACACAATTAAAATTTATAAAACCAGCATAATCTTACATTATTCATGTTAAATAACTTTAAAATGGCAAATGTTAAAACTTGGAATACAGAGAATCTATTACATATTGATAAATATGTAAAAGCTACTAGAGAGAGAAGGCTGCCTAATTGGAATTAGAAAGTGGCATAAAGTAGATTTTTCTCTAAGACTTATCCGTTACCAAATTACCCCAACTTAACAGTTCTTTATTGATTCTGATCAATATGCATTTATTTAGCACCTGCTAAGTGTATGGAAGAAACAGTAGAAATATAGAGTATAAAATTTTGGCATTTGGGAGTTTGTGATTTGAGAAAATAAGACCCAAATAATTAATAGAAAATAATGATTGACTATGATAAGGCATAAACTGATCACTATTTATTGGTAAAAAGAGTCAAGAGGGACAAAAAAAAATCATTAAGTCAAGAGGGACAAACTAAAATCATTGGTGGGGCTATGCTGCACAGCCGTAAGTAAAGTGAGGTATAGAACTTAGAAAGATGGGTTGGCTTTAGCTACTCGAAAGAGGAGGCAACCATTCTAGGCAGGAGGAGAAGCAAGGCTGTGGGAAATAGCAAGAATAATAGCCAGAGGAAAAAGTTTAAAATTAAAGATGCTTAATTACAGAATGAGGGATGATGACAGAGTAAGTTGGGCCTAGAATAGCAGAACAAGGATATGATCCAATGGGCAGTTTGGAGCCATTCTAAATTATCATTCAGGGTAATATTGTGATGCTACTAAAAAGGGCCTTGATTATCTAATCTGGGGGGAGTGTTACTATTTTTTAAGTGTGTAGTTGGCTTCTTTTCCCAGTTTGCCAAAAAAAATAAAAAAAATCCCGACTCAGGTAGTTTATCTGTAAACTGTGAGCTATTCCCTCTATCTCTCCAATGCTAAGTTTTGACACCATGCTTGCAGTCTTTCTATAGCCAGTTAGGAAGTGATTGCTCGCATCCCTCCGGTTTCTTCTTTAACACTAAGAGCAACTCAATGGACAGTCCTAGCTAAAGTGTTACATGGTAACAAAGAGAAATGTAAAACTCATTGCTCAGAAACCAATCAAAATACAGCACAAGTATGAGAGATATTCCTAAAAGGGCTGACTTGTGCTTGTGCTTAATTATTGATTAACACATTTTGGAAAACAATTTGTTCTCACCAGACTTTAGGAGGGAAAGCTAAGCAATTCCTCTTAGCTTCTGGAATTTGAGACTACAGATCTATCACAAGGCAGTCTGTGGAATAAACAAAATCATGGCATATTTGCAAATAAAGAGATGTGAAATATTTAAGAATGCAGTACATAATATTATACAGTAACATCTCTCTTTTGACACTCACTGTCAGGAATTTCATTAGCAAGAATAATAAAGTGAAATAAGTGAGACAAATGTTTGTAAAGTGTGGCAGGCTGCCCTATGAAGTGAAAGAGGGGCTTCTTGATGAAAGCTACGTGTGAGATCCATCTGTGATAAATCTGTTAACCTTTGGTTTTAAGGAAAACCACCCCCCCAGGCATGAAGTGAACCTCACACAGTGTCTCCATCAGTCCTCCTCAGTAAGCCCTTGTCTGCGCTAGCTTTCCACAGCTAACAGAACATGACATACCTGCTGTCCAAGCCCAAAGTTGCATTTCACACAATGACTCTCCAAAAATAACTCCATTCTCAAGAAAAGCAAGTACCAGCCCTCTCATTAGCTCTTCAATAGGCTTGTTTGTCTCCTCTCCAACACAACTGGGTGGCATGACCTTTTCTCCCTTCTCTGAGAGAGGCTGCCTATGGTCTCTCCATTTGTGAGGTCTTCAGAAAAAGTTTTTAAAAGCCCTTTCAGGTAAAGTCTTCCAGCCAGGACTGTAACAGCCCCTACTACAGGGCTAAGTTAGGGTGGTCTTCTGCTAGGTACCCAGCTATGCATGCTGCAGGATAACAGACAGTCCAGTTCTCTCTTCCTCTCTCTTTTTTAAGGGACAAGGCCTTGCTCTGTCATCCAGACTGAGGTGTAGTGGCACAATCACAGCTCACTGCAGCCTCGAACTCCTGGGCTTAAGTGATTCTCCTGCCTCAGCCTTCTGACTAAGCTGGGACTTAGGCGTCCATCACTGTGCCCAGCCGGCAATCTAGTTGTCTCTGCAGTCTAGCCTGGCCCTAAGCTATGCTCAAACATTATGTCTAAAAATAGGGACAAACCCTCTTCAGCTACCACCAAGCTAGTGTCGAAGAAACTGGAACTTTTCCCAGCCTTTCTGCATGTAGGAGATTGTTCCTTTCTACCTGATTGTTCCTATCTCTCTTCATATATAAGTCAACTTCCAAGCTTATCAGATTTATTCCCAGAAGATTAATGTAAGTCAAAACCTCAAAGGCAGGGACTGAATAAGACTTCTAAAAAGTCATCACACATCGATATAGTCATCCTTTACTTGCTAACTGCGACGCCAGCATCTCTGAAGGATCCCCAGCGAAGACCGGTCATTGCAAACACAGGTTGTTCCTTTTCACCCTGGAAGTTAAATAGATTTAATTAAATTTTTGATTACAATAACTTGGAACTTTGTACATGTAAGTACCCAGCAAATGTTCTGGCCTACTTTTCATCAAACCAGAATTTTAAAATGTATCTCTAAACTTAAAAGAAATTAACTCTGTGAGTGCTCAGTAAAAGTAGTTGAATAAGCCATACTATAAAAGGAAACTAATTTTTATATATTATGCCTCATGAATCTGCAGGCAAGGGAACATATTATCATATTTCAGACCGTAAGTTAATGAGCACCTAACTATGCTGGCTCTTGGACCAATCAGTAGTCAGGTCAGCCAGAATTTCTCTCCCACCTACTTCTCCAAGGCAAAGATAATCTAAGCCTGCGTTCTCTTTATAGCAGCGGTTCTCAACCTATGGGTTGTGACCCCTTTAGGGGTCTCCTACATATCAGATATTTGCATTATGATTCATAACAGTAGCAAAATTACTGTTATGAAGTAGCAACGAAAATAATTTTATGGTTGGGGGTTACCAAACATGAGGAACTGTATTAAAGGGTCGTGGCATTAGGAAGGTTGAGAACCTCTGGTAAGATCTGGTATTCTAGAATGTTTCACGGGAATATCTGAAAATATGGTCAAATATTTGTTACAACAAGTTGAAATAAAAAGTGATTTTAGTCCAATCTTTTATGGCCAAATATTCCATATTATAATCAGTGAGTTTCTAATAAATCAGTAGATTTTCTGCTATATAGAACAAATACACAATAGAGCCAATGCCCCTATGAGTTTGTGCTCCTAAAAATTACCAGTAATACATGTACCAAGAGTCTGAATGGGATTTTTCTGAAGTTCAGAAGTACAGCTGAAGCCAAGAGCTGAAAACTGGCAGGCACCCTCACATTCTAAAGGCAGCTACCAAATGCCACAGAATTTGCTAAAAGGGGGCAAAACCAGCTTGACTTCCACCACACCATCACCCCACGGCAGCCAGTACAAGCAGAAGATTAGAAGTGGGGGGAAACCCTTGGCACCGGAAGCTGCTGGCTTAAAAAGAGCACGTAGTGTCTTCTCCTCAGGGCAGGGAACCACCCCGAGCCCCACCTTCACTCCTATTCCCACTCTGCCAAAACCAAGTGAGGAATTTCTAGGAGATCACACACGGTGCGAGAAGCCTGTGCTCCCCTGTTGCTTGTCTGCTCCTGCAGCAGATGTGCTTTCCTGCTCTCTGTACCTGCTACAACAGGGAAAGGGGGACTTGACAGAGAAATGGCAGAGAAAAGACACGAAGGTGAGGCACCTTGTTGGCTGGTGCAGCAAAGATATTAGTCTCCTGGGTACCAAGCAGACCAAGCAATACTGTAGAAGATAGCAGGGCTTTGAGTCATGTTGACAGTAGCCATCTACGTGTCTGGCCCAGGGACATGGTACTCGGGCCGTAAGAGGCTGTGGAGGGCCCCAAGCCTGGGCGCTGAGGGAAGGAGTTGAAAGAGGTGGTGCTAGAACGGTTCTCCAACATCAGAAAACAAGGCTCTGGGGAGGCATCTCAACAACGCTAGTATGAACCCACCAGACAGCCAGCACCTGGGCATCAGCAGAGACTGGCTGTAAGTAAACAGATTTTCTCCAGTCCTTCCTCTGCGCACACATGATAGGGGAGCTGGAAACAGTGGGAAAAGGAAGGGTGGGATGAAAACACAGATACCTCAGTGATGTTGCAGGGACGGGGTACTGCTAATTTGCTAATTAATATAAGAAGGCAAGGGAAGCTATCACTGATGCAGTGACATTTAAACAGAGACCTGAAGGACACAAGCAACCCCAATAGGTCTGTGAATGACTCTGGCTTTTATTCAGAGATGGGAAGCTGTGGCAGGGCTCTGGGCAGAGAAGAAACATGCTCTAACCTGACCGCGCACTGCCTGTCGTGTTGAAGATGGAGAGTAGGGAGGCAGGAGCAGAAGGAATGACCAATGTTAGAGGACTCTCTTGAGAGTCCGACAAACAGTAAAGGTAGCTGGGACTAGGTGGTAATAACTAACATGAGAAGAAATGCTTGATTCTGGGTGTGCTTTAATGATAGAGTCAACAGGGCGGCGCCTTGCCCCATATACAGAAGGTGGCGGGTTCAAACCCGGCCATGGCCGAACTGCAAAACAGAAAAATAGCTGGGCATTGTGGCGGGCGCCTGTAGTCCCAGCTACTTGGGAGACCAAGGCAAGAGAATCGCCTAAGCCCAGGAGTTGGCGATTGCTGTGAGCTATGTGACGCCACGGCACTCTACCGAGGGCAATAGAGACTCTGTCTCTACATAAAAAAAAAAAAGATAGAGCCAACATGTGGAACCAGACAAAAACCTGTATAGCTAAGGCAGTTCTTAGCAATAAAAACAAAGCCGGGGGCATTAGCACACCTGTTTTTAGGCTGTGCCACAAAGCCATAGTGATCAAGACAGCACAGTACTGGCACAAAAATAGAGACATAGACATTTGGAATCAAATAGAAATCCAGGAAATGAAACTAACATCTTACAGTCACCTAATCTTCGATAAACCAAACAAGAACATATTGGGGGCGGGGGGAGAATCCCTATCAATAAATGGTGCTGGGAGAAGTGGATATCCACATGTAAAAGACTGAAATTGGACCCACACCTTCTCCACTCACAAATATTGATTCAAAATGGATAAAAGACTTAAATTTAAGGCAAGAAACAATAAAGATCCTCAAAGAAAACATAGGAAAAACAGTGGAAGATATCAGCCTGGGGGAAGACTTTATGAAAAAGACTTCCATGGCAAATGCAACAGCAACAAAAATAAACAAATGGAACTTAATTACACTGAAAAGCTTCTATACAGCTAAGGAGACAACCAAAGCAAATAGATAACCTACACAATGGGAAAGGATATTAGCGTATTTTGAATCAGACAAAAGCTTGATGACTAGGATCTACAGAGAACTCAAATTAATCTACATGAAAAAAATCAACAATCCCATATATCTAATGGGCAAGAGAGATGAATAGGACCTTCTCTAAAGAAGACAGATGAATGGCAAGCGAAAATATGAAAAAATGCTCATTGTCCCTAATTATTAGAGAAATGCAAATCAAACCACCCTGAGATACCATCTGACTCCAGCAAAAATAGCCCATCACAAAATCTCAAAACTGCAGATGCTGGCATAGATGTGGAGAGAAAGGAACACTTTTACACTGCTGGTGGGACTACAAACTAATACAACCTTTTTGGAAGGAAGTATGGAGAACCCTCAAGCTAGACCTCCCATTTGATCCTGCAATCCCATTACTGGGCATCTACCCAGAAGGAAAAACTCCTTTTACCAAAAGGACACTCCCACTAGACTGTTTATCACAGCTCGATTTACAACTGCCAAAATGTGGAAACAGCCTAAATGTCCACCAAGCCAGGAATGGATTAACAAGCTGTTGTATATGTATACCATAGAATACTATTCAGCCGTTAAAAAAGATGGAGACTTTAAAAAAAAAAAAAAGAAAGATCCAACATGGTTTCTTGCCTACCTGAAATTGGGAGTCAAAGATTACTCTACCATTTTTGAATATAAGAAGTGATAAGTGCATCAAAGTATAAGTGATGATTTAAAGACTGTATTACTTCCTATTAATGTTATGTGCTCTGATCACTAAATGTTTATAACATGCATAGTAACTTACAACAATGGTTTTGAAGTGAGTATCCTCACATAATGCCTAAGGGTTCTTAGGCAAGTTATTTAACTTGTGACCACTGGCTACCACTTCTGAACACAAGGTCATCTTTTGGTCATTATTAAAACAAATTCCTCCATGTGATCGCCTATGAGTATAAAAAAGGGTATCAGCATGGGCGGTGCCTGTGGCTCAAAGGAGTAGGGCACCAGCCCTATATACTTGAGGTGGCTGATCAAACCCAGCCCCGGCCAAAAACTGAAAAAAAAAAAAGGGTAACAGCACTGTAACCTCACTTCCTAGCACAATGAATGGCAAAAGCAAATACACAAAATCTATAATAAATAATATTAATAAAATTTACAAATTACTATGGTTAATCATAAAACAAGGTGATAGTATAACCTTAGAAGGCATTCACATGAATTAAAAGTATCTCTACTCTTGCTATAACTCTACACCAGTAACCTCTCAAGTATCTGCGGACAGATATTATATGTTTTTACTCATTCACCCCACAAGTATTTATTAAAACCCTACTCTGAGCCAAGCACTGGGCTGAGGGCTGAGGACACTAATGAACAAACTACACTCTGTGCCTCCAAATGCTCCCATTCCTTCTTTAACCTTTACGTTCTCCAAGGTAAATGACTAGTGTTTTACGCCTCCAGGTTTTGACAGCCTCATTATCTTGTTTATTAAACCCCCACCACTATTCAGCACTGTCCCTCTTAATTCTAGAACTGAAATACTGAATCTATGTCCAAATTAAGTTCCACTTTATATTTATCTTAACAAAACTACTAAGGAAGAGTAATAGTGTGGTAAGTTTTTATACAGAAGTTCTCTGACTTATATTAAGCTGATCATTTCTTTTTTATGAAATTAGCATTAACATGTGTTGTATACTAGGGACTACGGATAAAACATGTCTGCCCTCAAGGAGCTCAAAGTATAGTAAGGGAGTATACAGACTCGGACACAAGTAACAACAACAAAAACATAGGTGATTCAAATTATAGGCCTCTGTGTAGGGCATGCTGAGAGCAGGAGCGGCTGCATCACAGGTGGGGAAGCAAAGGAAATGAATGGCCAGGGAAAATACAACATAAATTTTCAAACAAAACATAAATTCAATCAATTCATTTCCATTAAGACTAAATATAATTGACAAATCACACTTATATACATTTATGGGGTACAGTGGGACTTGGTACAACATGGAATGATTAAATCAAGGAAATTAAACAGTCATCCTCTCATTTGTGTAGCCTTTTTTGTAGGGAGACATTGAAACTTACTCTCCTACTTAGGCTGAAATGTATATTACTGTCAACTAAAGTCGCCCTGTGGTGCAATACATCTTAAAATGTACTCCTCCTAATTTCAATTTTGAACCATTCGACTAATACTTAAAAAGAGAAGGTACCTACCTAGAGGGGAGGTTGTAAAGGACTAGAGAGAAAGAAAAGAAAGAGAGGAAAGAACGCTTTAGTGTCAAGGAGAGAAGCGATGCTGTGTGAGTTTGCTCTGTCTGCAGCAGCGTTTCTCCAAATGTTTCATACGTGGAAAAAGTGCTACATCTGACAGTGCTGCTGCTGCTGCTGCTGACAGAAGAGTCCATGGTGAAATAAAGTGAAAAATACCAAACTTAGTGGTTTAAGACAAATCGTGTTTACTGCAGTTCTTAGAGTCTTTAATATGTTAATGTGCATTATAAATTTCCAAAAGGGAAAATGCAATATACAGTGTTCCTGAGTTGTTAACTGTGCAACTCTTTCCTGGGAAGACATCTTTGCACAGCTAACACTCCACGGAAAATGCTGCTCTGACGCACACAGAGTAGGCAAGAGGCGCTGAGTAAGTACTCACGATTTGCTGACGGGTGCTCTAAAACTATTCTCTCCTTCACTGGGGGGGAGAATTTTAGGAATATTCTGCTGTAATTAACTGAAAATCTCTGCAAACTCCAAGTTCCACTGGTGTGAAGTGGTAAGTCCTAGCAAGAGGTAAGAAAGATTCTGGACAACAGGAAATGAGTAACCGAGGCATACTGTGTGTGGGCTGATCTAGAGAAACCCGGTGAACAGCTGGATGGGCACACAGCTGGATTTGGAAGAGGCCTGAGGGTCAGTCGGAGAGATGAGGGCCTGTGGGTACCCATGAGCACAGTATAAATAACCAAAGTTAAGGATAGAATAGAAACCAACAGACCAAGTACCACTGTATCTTAGCCCACTGATGGCCTGGGCGGGCAGACAGCTTATAAGATGGACAGGTCTGTAAACAAAAACCCAAAGGAAAGACAAACACATCATCACACAGCTAGATCTTAACAGCAAAGGAGATATGCCACCCCAGTTCACAGACTCCCCTGGAAAGAGTAAATCCCTGTGAGAAAATGGCCTATTGGTTTGCAGATGAAAATAATTGGGAGAGCTGGTTGGAATAAAGGCTTAAGGAATACTGAAAAGAAAGCAATTCTTGTCAGCTAGATAGATGTCTAATCTAAGAATTTTAGGGATCCCAAATTAAAAGAAAGAACCAGCCAGAAGGAACTCAGAAGCAGTTTCAAGCATCATCTTAAGGGAATGATCAGATCCAGGATCTAAAAAGGAGGAGTCTATGTAATCAGCCAGGAATGGCAGAGAAAGGGAAGGATTCTGACTCCTCATCACCTTCATTATACTTTATTTAGTCTGGGTTGGCAGGATATAAGAGTCCAACTGAAAAAAAAAAAAATAAAGAAAGAAAGAAAGAAAATAAAAAAACTAGAAAGAAATTCCTTAAATCTTTCCAGTAATCACTTTAAAGTTATGTACTAGGGATTATAAATATTTGTATGGGACAAACTGCCCTTTAAAATCATAGAATTGTGCCAAGTATGATACCACCTGGACATGCAGTGAAATGGAAAACACAATGGACCATGAGAAAGAATAGAATCTAGTCCCACCTCCAAGACAACCAACTGGTCATATAACCAGATGACTTTTTAATCTGTCAAATGAGCAAACTAATATATATCTCAACTTCCTCACCAAGTTGGAGGTGCAAATGGCATGTGAGCACACACTGAAACATGTAAAAAGCGAAATATAAGGCATTATTACAGTTTCCAGGGATTTTCTTTTATCTTTGGAGAATCTTCAGTCATATGTTTAATAGGGTTTAGGGTATTCCTTAAAAGAAGAAAAATTTGATATCAGGGTTTGTCTGTAATGCTTTCCCCTATATTCTGAAAGCAATTTCCAGAGCTAAAGAAAAAGAAGATGTATTCAGTTTAGCTGGGTTCCTAAGATACCAGAGGAGAGGTTGTTGTACCATGTTTTCTAGGGACTGATTTTAAAAGTTTCGGCTCCTAGGCTGTCATTAATATACAGAGCCTGTGGCAAATTTGATACTTGTTTCATCACATCACAAAATCAGCATATTTAAAAGAAAAAAAAAAGAGACAATAAGCATTTAAATATAAACACGGCAAGAATTTCCAGTTAAAATTCTAATTACTCTGGAACATATTAATGTCTGACACATATATAAGAAACAGTAGATCACTCACTAACAGATATATCCTGACTCTTCCCCTTGTGTAATAACAATATTTTAAATAATATCATCATAGATTCCAGTCTGAAAAGTACTTTTTTTTAGGCTAGAATTTCTTTCAGCATAGATGCTCCATTTTACGAAAATGATTTAGCTTTATTATACATAAAAGATCAAAGGCAATTTAAACAACTTTTATCATGACTAATGAGGTCATGGTGGAGAATGCAGCCAGCAAAGGGATCAGCAATCGCAAATATGCACAGAGCAAACTCTATATTAGTAGTAGTGATTTTTTAGGATTAAAGTTTAGAATCATCATGACACGGTTTGGACCCTTCTTTCACAAAGATCAGGAAATATGAATAAATACAAAATGTTCATCCTCCATCTAGCTATTTTGGGGCCAAATGTGAGAAAGTACACAGGAATCACTATTTATAAGATTATTTAATTTCGTGGCTCTGCCTTCTTAGGAATTTACTCTTGCCAAGAAAAACAAAAAAGTTTAGAATTAGATGAAAGAATACCTACTTCACTACAGTCTAAGTGAAAATATCCGATTTTTTAGAAATTAAATTATATTTTAAGAGAGAATCCTGATCAAGAGTCAAGATAGTGGACCTTCTTACCCCTTAAATTTTTATGTTGGAAAAAATTCAAACCAAAAAAATTTAGAATAATACAATGAACACCATTTCTCTCTCTCACCCAGATTGACCAACTGCCAGCATTTCCTCCATATTAGCATTATCTGCGTATATATGTTCTCTAGAGTTGTTAAATTTGCAAATAAACTGTGGCATTCATGGCCCTTCTCTGCTGTACATTTGACCATTCATTTCTTAAGAACAAAGAAACACATAGGCATAACCACATCATTGTCACTCTCAAGACATCCAACATGGACGTATACTATCTAATACACAGTTCATATTTAAATGTCTCTAACTGTTCCAAGAATGCCTTTTATGATTGCCATTCTCTTTTATTTTTACAAGCCAGAATTTTGTACTGGATTTATAATCGTTATTTCCTTTTTTTTTTTTTTTTTTTTTTAATAATTTTATTGAATCATAATTATGTACATTGGTGCAATCACAGGGCACGATTCATATACATTCAGAAATATTTTGATCATACTGTTACAGATATCCTTCATGGCATTTCCATGATCAC
>CAUYON010110826.1:0-14448 GCA_963573935.1 Arctocebus calabarensis | reverse complement strand
CCCCTAAACTTTACAGAAACAGTTACAAAACATACAGCAGTTAGAATCCAATTTTTTTTTTTTTGTAAGTTTTGGGGTTTTTTTGTACAGTTTTTGGCCAGGGCTGGGTGTGAACCTGCCACCTCCGGTATATGGGGCTGGCGCCCTACTCCTTTGAGCCACAGGTGCCTCCCCAATTTTTTTTTTTTTTTTGAGACAGAGTTTCACTTTGTCACCCTCAGTAGAATGCTGAGGCATCACAGCTCACAGCAATCTCGGACTCTTGGGCTTAGGCAATTCTCTTGCCTCAGCCTCCCACGTAGCTGGGACTACAGGCGCCCGCCACAACACCCGGCTATCTTTTGTTGCCATTTGGCCGGGGCCAGGTTTGAACCCACCATCCTAGGTATATGGTGTCAGTGCCCTACTCGCTGAGCCACAGGCACCACCCCCAATTTTTTGTTTTTTTTGAGACAGAGTCTCAAGCTGTCGCCCTGGGTAGAGTGCCAAGGCATCACAGCTCACAGCAACCTCAAACTCTTGGGCTTAAGCAATTCTCTTGCCTCAGCCTCCTAAGTAGCTAGGACTATAGGCGCCTACTACAACGCCCAGCTATTTTTTGCTTGTAGTTGTCATTGTTTGGCAGGCCCAGGCTGGATTCAAACCTGCCAACTCTGGTGTATGTGGCTGGCGCCCTAGCCACTGAGCTACAGGCACTGAGCCAGAATCTAATTTTTAAAAAATATATGTATCTTAGGGCAGCACCTGTGGCTCATCGAGTAGGGCACCAGCCCCATATACTGAAGGTGGCGGGTTCAAATCCGGCCTCAGCTGAACTGCAAAACAGAAAAGTAGCCAGGCATTGTGGTGGGCACTACTCGGGAGGCTGAGGCAAGAGAATCGCCTAAGCCCAGGAGTTGGAGGTCACTGTGAGCTGTGTGACACCATGGCACTCTACCAAGAGTGATAAAGTGAGACTCTGTCTCTACAAAAAGAAAAAAAAATATATATATATGTATGTATGTATGTATGTATATATGGCTGCACCTGTGGCTCAAAGGAGTAGGGCGCCAGCCCCATATGACAGAGGCAGCGGGTTCAAACCCAGCCCTGGCCAAAAACTATAAAATAAATAAATAAATACACAAAAACAAAAAATATAGCAAGAGAATCACCTAAGCCTAGGAGTTGGAGGTTGCTGTGATCTGTGTGACGCCACGGCACTCTACGGAGAGCAATAAAGTGAGACTCTATCTCTATATTTTATATATATATATGTGTGTGTGTGTGTATGTATGTATATAAAAATATATATAAGTATACATGCATATATATAAATATATATATATTCTTCATCTGTAAATATATCTATGTCTGTGTGTATGTATATATATGGGTTTTTTTTGAGACAGTCTCAGTTTGTCGCCCTCGGTAGAGTGCAACGGTATCATATCTCACAGCAGCCTCAAACTCTTAGACTCAAGTGATCCTCTTGCCTCAGCTTCCAGAGTAGCTGGGACTTCAGCACCTGGGGTCTCGCTCTGGCTCAGGCTGGTCTGGAACCTAACCTATAAGCTCAGAAATAGGGAGAAATTGGATCAGTTCCTGTAACTCAAGTGGCTAAGGCACCAGCCACATACACCAGAGCTGGTGAGTTCAAATCCAGCCAGGGCCTGCCAAACAACAATGACAATTACAACTAGAAAATAGTGGGCGCAGCCCCCAGCTACTTGGGAGGCTGAGGCAAGAGAATCACATAAGCCTAAGAGTTGGAGGTTGCTGTGAGCTGTGATGCCACAGCACTCTACCCAGGGCTATAGCTTGAGGCTCTGTCTCAAAAAAGAAAAAAAAGAAATAGGGAGAAACTACCAAATGTCTGCCTTGGCCTCTCATTAGAGTGCTAGGATTACAGACATGAGCCACTCTGCCTGGCCTAAATATATTTTATTAATATTAATACATGCTAGTTGTACATATTTGGGGGGACATGTTTTTTTTTTTTTGAGACAGAGCCTCAAGCTGTCACCCTGGATAGAGTGCTGTGGCATCATAACTCACAGCAACCTCCAATTCCTGGGCTCAAGAGAGTCTCCTGCCTCTGCCTCCCAAGTAGCTGGGACTACAGGCGCCCGCCACAACGCCTGGCCATTTTTTGGTTGCAGCCGTCATTGTTGTTTGGCGGGTCTGGGCTGGATTCGAACCGCCAGCTCGGGTGTACGTGGCTGGCGCCCTAGCCCATTGAGCCACAGGCACCGAGCTGGATTTTTGGGTTTTTTTGAGACAGATCTCACTTTGTCACCAGCTCTTGGTAGAGTTTCTGTGGTGTCACAGCTCACAGCAACCTCAAACTCTTGGGCTCAAGTAATTCTCTTGCCCTAGCCTCCCAGAAAGCTGGGACTATAGGCGCCTACCACAACTCTTGGCTAGTTTAAGAGACAGGGTCTCGCTCTCGCGCAGGCTAGTCTTGAACTCCCAAACTTAAGTAATTGATCCACCTTGGCATCCCAGAGTTAGTTTTTATTTTTATTAAACCTTTTATTTTAAGCAGGGCAAGGTGGCTTACACCTGTTAATCTTAGCACTCTGGAAAGCCCAGGTGGATGGATCGCTTGAGCTCTGGAATTCCAAGCCAGCCTGAGCAAAGCAAGACCCCTGTCTCTATAACAGGAGGCCAGGCATTATATGGGCGTTGTGGTGGGCGCCTGTAGTCCCAGCTACTTGGGAGGCTGAGGCAAGAGGATCGCTAGTTCTATGCGCTACGATGCCACCACACTCTACCGAGGGTAACAAATTGAGACTGTCTCAAAAACAAACAAAGAAAATACCTTTTATTTTGGAAAACATATTTCAAAAAGTAGGGAGAATAATAAAATGAATTCCATCTCAATTACTCAGTTTCAGCAGTTATCAATGCCTGGCCTGGGTAGGGAGGAAGGGGTACCCCTTCCTCTATTATTTTGAAGCAAATCCCTTTCAAATTCACGTCAACATGAAAAATAAAAGACCTGCAGAACTTAAAATATGATCATAAGTCATCTTTTTCTTCACTGCTACTAGGCAAATCAGAGTTTAACTCAGTCTTAATTCAGTGTTACCTTCGGGCAAGACTAAGATGCCTGATATACTTAGGTTTTGCTTTAAAGCAATTTGACAATCACCTTAGAAATGAACATAGGAAGCCATTCCCACATAAATGCCCTCCTTTGAGACACTGAGAAATGATCACATTTCTCCAGTTTTGCCAAGACTTACCAATGTTCTTGTACACTGGGGAATAGAGTTTGTAGGAGTATGCAAAATCCCCAGAAAAATAGATTTTTCAAAGGGAACAGACAGAGGTTCCTGCACCTATTGAATTAATGGTTCCCCAACTGAAGCACTCCATGCGGCTTCTACAACTTTCTGGGTTGCCCAAAGATTCCAATGTGGAATTTTGATTAATCGAATTCCTCAAAAAAAAATCGAAATTCCACCCCCACTCCAGTCATTCGAATATGTCGCGGGAGTTCTCCACTGTGGGAGCGGGGTCTCTAGGGGTACACCGAAAGGGTCGGAGTCTCAGCTCTGCCAGCCCCGGCGTGTGTCCGTGCACAAATGACGCCCTGGGCCTCCATTTGCTCCTCCATGAAATGGGCATCAGACGTCCTACCTGCTCCCACTTGAACAGGAGATAATCTGCTTAGGTAGCCCCCAGACTCAGCAGTAAGCTACCAGGTCCGGAGCCGCTCGATCCCACCCCCGGGGCTGGCCGTACAGTCTCGCGTGGCTCCGGACCATCCCCGGCGGCCGCCTCGCCCGGCTCCGCTGGACCCGGCCCTGCCCGCTTCCCGCCGCGCAGCCGGCCAGCCGCTCCCGCCTGGCCCGGCCCCGCCCGCGCGGCGGCCCCCAGCAGCCGCCTGAGCCGGGCACCCCTCAAGTCCGGGCTCTGCCGGGAAACCAAGCTGTACAGCAGGAGCTCTCCATCCTGGGATCTAGTGGTCCCCGTGGGACCCACGCGTGGCCAAAGGCGGACCGGCAAGGACGGCGGGTTGGGTCACCGCGCCGAGGCCGGGCTCCACAGCCCCCAGCCCAGGCCCAATGTGAAGGGGGCCGCGCCCTCCCCCTGAGAGCGGCTCCGGGGGCCGCTGAAGAGGGGCCGCGCCGGGCGGAGTCGAGGCAGAGGCGGAACTGGGGTGCGGGCCTGCCGAGCAGGGCGCCTGCGTCCTCACCGATCAGCCCGACTCCGAGCATCAGCTGAGTGTCCGCCGCCTCAGCCGCAGCCATCTTCCGCCGCAGCAGCGCGCCGCTCCTGCTCCCAGCCCGCCACCCCGCCCGGCCCGCAGGCCCTGGCCCCGCCCTGCCCGCAGCCTCCACCCCTCTGGCTCCTGCTCTGCCTGCAGGCCCCGCCTCCTCCCCTAGGCTCCGCCCGCTCCGGCCCCTCCTCAGCTCATCTGGACTTCTCTGTGCGGTTCCCTCTTTTCATGTTCTGTCTTTGGCCCTTCAGTGTGGAAACCTCCTTCCGCCTCTGCGTCCTTCCACAGTTTTTCTAATTCAGACCTCCAACTTCTTCCTCAACTCACTCCAATCTTCCTATCCCTGTAATAACCAATCCAGCAAAAAGACCCCTAAAGGTCCCTAACTGTCTCAGCCTGAATCCCCCCACGTCTCAAGCCACCCCTCCCCTCCCTATCCTTATCCTCCCCACCCCCACCCCCGCCACAAAATCCAGGAACAGGTTTTAGAATAGAATAAGGAAGTTCCTTGAATTCCCAAAGACTCCTAGCCACAGGTAAAACAATGGTAAAAACTTAACTCGAGCAGAGTTTCCCAAGCTACTGAGTCTCCCTGGCCAAGATTGTCCTGTAACCACAATGTAACCGCCTGTGCCAGCCCTCTGACTGTAGCCCCACCCGGAGCTAACCACCACATTCTTGCTTCTGTGCTCATTTGTTTGCCTGCCAAAACAGCACAAAAATGGTATAAAAATCGGCTTGGTGCCTGTGGCTCAAGCAGCTAAGGCACCAGCCACATACACTTGAGCTGGTGGGTTAGAATCTAGCCTGGGCCCCCCAAACAACAATGAGGATGCAACCAAAAAATGGCCTGGTTGTGGCAGGCACCTGTAGTCCCAGCTACTTGGGCAGCGGAGGCAGGAGACTCGCCTGAGCCCAGGAATTGGAGGTTGCTGTGAGCTGTGATGCCACAGCACTTTATCCAGGGTGACAGCTTGAGGCTCTGTCTCAAAAAAAAAAAAAAAAAGTATAAAAATCAGCCTACTCCTCATTTCCGGGCCATTTGCTCGTTGGGATAGCCACCCATCTGCATAGGTGTAATAAATCATATCTGATTTACACCTGAAGTGGGGTCTGAGTTTTTCTTATAGTTGGTGATGAGTAGAACATTCCTTCTTAGTTTTTCCTTATTGTACCTCCAATCTCCAGTCTGGCTCAAAAGAGCAGATGACCATGTTCCTAAAAATTGAGGCATCTTGGCGCACACCTGTAATCTTAATACTCTGAGAGGCCAAGGTGGGCAGATCTCCTGAGCTTAGGAGTTCAAGACGAGCCTGAGCCAGAGTGAGACCCCCGTCCCTAAAAATAGTTGGGTGTTATGGTGGGCACCTGTAGTCCCAGCTACTTTGGAGGCTGAGGCAAGAGAATTGCTTGAGCCCAAGAGTTGGAGGTTGCTGTGAGCTGTGATGCTATGGCACTTTACTGAGGGTGACACAGTGAGACTCTGTCTCTACAAAAAAAAAAAAAATGTATACAAGACACAAAGTAAAACTATGTGGGCTGTGCCAGCAGAGTAACACATGCAATGTGAATGAAGACAAAAGCCTTAGGTTTCTTTCCTCTCCTTGCTCCTTGTCCCTGACCCATGATAGGAACTGGAAATATTTCCTCAATGAATGAATTAGGGAGCAGCTCCATATGGCCAAGGCCCGTGGGCACCATCTTTGACTCTGAAATGTAGGAAGCATTTAGAAAAAAATGAAGATAATGATAAATAGACAATAAAACTAATGATTAGAGGGAGATGGTAGTGGGTGCAGGGAAGGGAAGGATTATGATGGCTAGTCTGTCCTCTGATGGGGTGGGACAGAGGGCCAGGGGTGGAGGAGCTGTTTATGGGAAGCTGGGAGGATGACCCCCATGGATGCCTTCCTCCCTCCTATTTCACTGCCTGTGCTGTCTGACCTGCCTGACAGGTTCACCAAAGTGGAGAGGAAAGGAATAGCAGCTGGGAAGGAGAGAAGGAAGCATTCCTAACCTTTCCCAACAAGACCAGATTTCTGTGCTATCATAGACAGCTGGAGCTGGGGTATACGACCTTGAGTTCAAATCCCACCTCTGCCCATCTTAGCTGGGCAACCTCACTTGTTGCCTATCTTCTCTGTGCTTCTCCAGTGATCATATGGAGTTAACCATACTTTCCCCTGTGCTCTCCCAGAGGGCCAGTCTTATGGGCACACTCTGCCTAGCTTGGTACCGAAATTCCAAACTCTCTGGATCCACATTGTAAGCACAAATAGTTTAGGCATGGTCTGTCCCTCTTATTAGTCCTGAGAATGCTGGCAACACTGCAGAAATCCAAGTTCCCAGACACCAGCCAAGCGCCTACCTTGCCAACAGGCTTTTCTAAGAATATCAGTCTCAGGCCTGCTGTGTTAATTATTTCTGCACAGTCTGCTCACTCTTGCTCCCAGGAAAAGAGTTTTAGAAGTTGTCAGCACTAATATGGATTTGAGCATTTTCCAGTGGACCGGGGACCCCAGTGTTTTCTACAGATGTTCCAATTCCCAGGTCCCTGCCAGCCAAATGTAGTTCTTCATTTTCATCTTTGTTTCCATAATTAGATTTAAGTATACATTGGGCAGGCATCAGCCATGGGGCCATTCGGGTGACTTTTCTTTTAATTTAAGGGATTCAGGCTCAATTGCAGACTGGTGGGGTCTCTGACACTCTGACAGTCTGTCCAGGCAGTTAAATGGCTTCCAGCAGAAGTAAAGATTCCAGAATATTTCCAAGAAGAAGTTATCCCTTTTATATTCTCCAAAGTTTAAAAATGCTGATATTGGAACCTGGGCAGATCTCAGGCCCCAAAAAGTCCAGCTTTGAAGCTATGTTACATTAAATAGTTCAGTGAAAAAAAAATGAAAATAAATTCTGACCCTTATTTACATTTTTCAAAGAACATTAAAGAGGGCAGAATTTATTACCTATAGTGAAATATCTTAAAATTTCTCTCCCACATATGTTTAAAATAAACATTTCATTTTAGAACAGTTTTAGATTTACAGAAAAATTGCAAAGGTGGTACTGAGAGTTTCCATAAACCTCACATCCAGTTTCCTCTCTTATCAACAACTTATATTAGTACTGTACTTTTGTCACAACTAATGAACCAGTACTGATACATTTTTTTTTTTTGAGACAGGGTCTTATTCTATTACTCAGGCTAGAGTACAGTGGTACAATCATAGCTCACTGCAGCCTCAAACTCCTGGGCTCAAGTGATCCCCTTGCTTCAGCCTCCCTAGTAATTAGGACTACAGGTGCGTGCTAGCATGCCTAGCTAGTTTTTCTATTTGTTTTTTGGAGATGGGGGTCTTGCTATGGTGTCCAGGCAGATCTCTAACTCCTGGCCTCAAGCGATTTCTTGCCTTGTTCTCCAAAGTGCTGGGATTACAGGCATGAGACACTTCACCCAGATCAATACATTATTATTAACTAAAATACATGCTTTATTCAAATGCCCTTAGTTTTTACCTTTATTCAAATGCCATTAGTTTTTACCTACTTTATTTTCCTGTTCCAGGATTCTATTTAGGACAAAACATCATATTTATTGAACATACCTCCTTCAGGTCTTCTTAACTATGATAGTTTCTCAGACTTTCCTTGTTTTTGATGACTTAGCAGCTTTTCTTTTTTTTTTTCTTTTTTCATATGCGGTCTTGCTCTGTCACCCAGGCTGGAGTGTGGTGTTGCGATCATAGTTCTCTATAACCTCAAACTCCTGGGCTCAAGCAATCTTCTGACCTCATTCTCTTAAAGTTCTGGGGTTATTAGTCATGAGACACTGTTTCTGGCCCACGTTAGCAATCTTGAGGAGGATTGCTTGGGTATTTCATAGACTGTCCTTGTATAGGGCTTTGTCTGTTTTTAGGGTGATTAGACTAGATTACACATTTTTTTTTTTTTTTGAGACAGAGCCTCAAGCTGTCACCCTGGTAGAATGCAGTGGCATCACAGCTCACAGCAACCTCCAACTCCTGGGCTTAAGCTATTCTCTTGTGTCAGCCTCCCAAGTAGCTGGAACTACAGGTGCCCACCACAACACCTGGCTGTTTTTTGGTTGTAGTTGTCATTGTTGTTTAGCAGGCCTGGGCTGGATTCCAAACCGCCAGCTCTGATGTATGTTGCTGGTGCCTTAGCTGCTTGAGTTACAGATGCCAAGCCAAGGATTAAACATTTTTAAGAGGAAGATCTCAAAGGTAAAGTGCCATTCTCACTGTATCTTATCAAGGGTACATCAGGTATTAGCCTTGATGAATTGAGGTTGGAAATCTTGTCAACAGTGGTTCACCAAGTGCAAAGGTGCCTGTGTCAGGCAGCTCTCACTGCACCTCTAGATTCTGCAAATTTAAGGCAGAACAATTGGCCTGGCATGGTGGCTCACGCCTATAATCTTAGCAAGGTTCTCGGAGGCCAAGGGGTGGATTGCTTGAGCTCAGGGGTTTGAGACCAGCCTGAGTAAGAGTGAGTTCCCATCTCTACTAAAAATAGAAAAACTAGGCGCAGCACCTGTGGTTCAAAAGAGTAGGGTGCTGGCCCCATATGCTGGAGGTGGCAGGTTCAAACCCAGCCCCAGCCAAAAACTGCAAAAAAAAAAAAAAAGAAAAACCAGCTAGGCATTGTGGTGGGAGCGTGTAGTCCCAGTTACTCCAGAGCTTAAAGCAAGAGGATCATTTGAGCCCAGGAATTTGAGGTTGCTAAGAGTTATGATGCCACGGCATTCTACTCAGGGCACAGAGGAAAAAAAAAGGTAGGAAAATTGGAATGCAGTTTCAGTTAAGCATATATTTAACAACTACAAGTGTGAGAAATGCTTCTTACACTCAGCTATCTTTACCCATTAAATGTTCTGCCAGACTCAAGGAGAAGGCTGAGGGGGGACATGTTTGTGGGAATCAGTGCACACTCATGCCACCATAGTTTGCTAAGAAGTCCAGTTCTGCTTGGCAACTGAGGAGGTTATGCCCAAATACACAAGAAACAACCAGGGCCAAGAAAGCAGAGTGAGTAAAACAGTGCATAGTGATTTTGGGTGTGGTTTGGAAGCAGGCTTCTCTGTTAAATATGTTGAACTTGATTGGAAGGAAACCTGGAACCATGGTTTCAAAAGCAAACTGTAAAGTTGCTCTTTTTTTCTCTGTTTCTTTCCTGTACTTTTAGGATGGAAGTCACCATGCACAACCTACACACTTTCTTGCTTTGTTTTATTGAATTAGCCAACACTTCATTCAATCCCACAGAGTGAGTATTCTCAGATTATATTCTTAAGTGGTAGGTTATGCACCACCTCCAAATGTATTGACTTATTCAGTCTTTTTTTTTTTTTTTTTGTGACTTTTGACCATGGCTGGGTTTGAACTTGCCACCTCCGGCATATGGGGCCGGCGCCCTACTCTTTGAGCCAAAGGAGCCTTCTTATTTTTATCAGTATTGTAAACTAGCTTATTCATCCAGCACAGGCTCAAAAAATCTCTCTCCACCTTCCTCGCCTATAACTCTACCTTATGCCATCCTCTTCTTCTTCTTTCTTTCCTTTTCTTCCCTTGTAGCCTTTTTGATATCTCTATTCTCCCCTTTCTCTCTCTTTCACCTGTTTCTACTTGAATCACCACCCCACATCCCCAGGGGCCCTCTCAACTGATCAAGCAATATATCTGACATAGTGTAGGTAGAATAAGGGATGGAAGGGGGCAATGTCCATTGGGCAGTACCAAGATACTTTAGCAGTTGAGGGCCAGAAAAAGTCTATGACTGTTTCATGCATTAATTATTTTGTCCCTCTTATGTGCACAGATGTGAAATGAGTCCCAGAGAGCAATGCGTCAGGGACTCTGCTAAGAGCACTACAGGTAGTATCTCATTTAAATCTCACAGCAACCTTAGCAAAACGGTGGCCAGAGAGATTACTTGCCCAATGTCACAGAGTTAACAAAGCTGGGATTAGAAGCCATGTGTGGGGCGGCACCTGTGGCTCAGTGAGTAAGGCGGCCCCATATACCGAGGGCGGTGGGTTCAAACCTGGTCCCGGCGAACAGCAAAAAAAAAATAGCCGGGCATTGTGGTGTGCACCTGTGGTCCCAGCTACTTGGGAGGCTGAGGCAAGAGAATCACCTAAGCCCAGGAACTGGAGGTTGCTGTGAGCTGTGTGACGCTACGGCACTTTACTGAGGGCAATAAAGTGAGACTCTGTCTCTACAAAAAAAAAAAAAAAAAAGAAGAAGAAGAAGCTGTGTGTGACTACAAATTTGGCACACTCAGGGGAAATGAACTGCACCCCCTAGTATTTATTTATTTATTTATTTTTATTTTTGGAGACAGAATCTTAGTCTGTGCCCTTGGTAGAGTGCTGTAGCATCATAGCTCACGGCAACCTAAAATTCTTGGGCTCAAGTGATCCTCTTGCCTCAGCCTCCTGAGTAGCTGGGACTATAGGCCCCCACCACAACACTCTGCTAGTTTTTCCATTTTTAGTAGAGCCGGGGTCTCGCTCTTGTTCAGCTGGTCTCGAACTCCTGAGCTCAGATGATCCACCCACCTTGGCCTCTGAGAGTGCCAGGATTATAGGCGTGAGCCAATATGACCAGCCTGCACCCTCTAGTTTTAATAACACCAATGTAGAGTACAATAACATGTTTATCATCTCAGAGTCCCAGTATGAGATTTTTGCTCGAGCGGTCTGATTTTGTATAGTTAAACCTTAAACAATCTGGCCTTTTGCTTCCACTGAGCTGTGCTAGGCTAAGCAGCTGTAAAATTTTAAACTGTGTTAGTATTTCACTCTTCCCTAACAGCAAATCTGGAGAAAACCACTAAGGTCTCTGTGTTAGTTTGCTATTGGTGTGCAACAAATTAACAGCTTAAACTACACCCTTTCATCTGCTCACCGTCCTGTAGGTTAGTAGTCCAGGTCCAGCTGGACTGATTCTTTGGTGGGCTGGAATCCAGGTGCATTCCTTCCTAGAGGTTCTGAAGAAGAATCTGCTTCCAAGCTCAACAGATTGCCAACAGAATTTAGTTCTTGGCAGTGGCGGGACTGGAGGTCCTCTTAGCTCTTAGAGGCTTCCTGCAGTTCTCTGCCATTCAGTTCCCTCCTTGTGCTTTGAGCTTCTTTCTTCCTCTGCCTGTGACCTCCAGATCCAGATTTAAAGGGCTATGTGATTGGTTATGTCTACCCAGACAATCCCCCTTCATAAAGACAACTGTGACATTATACTATAACCTACTAACAGTGGTGATAGCTCATATTTACAGGCCCAGGCATTATACAGGGCATGTAGAATCAAGAGATGAGAATCTTGGGGGATAGCTAAGAGTTTTGCCTACCACAGTCTCCATTCCTTTATTTATTCGCTCACCACATTATAACAGTGCCTGCTGTGTGCCAGGCAGAGTTCCAGGGGCTGGAAATACAATGGTGAACAAGACATACTTGACCCCTTAGAGTATGCCAACTAGTAAAGTGTGACATGGCACCAAAGAAACAAACACAACCATCGGTTAATAAGGAGTGCTCTGCAGAGCATTAAGATAAAGCAGTCTTTTAAGCCAGATGTGGTGACACCCTGTAACCTTAGCACTCCGGGAGGCCAAGGTGGTAGATCTCCTGAGCTTAGGAGATCAGCTGAGCCGGAGTGAGAACCTATCTCTACTAAACATAGAAAAACCAGCTGGGCATTGTGGTGGGTGCCCGTAGTTCCAACCACTAGGGAGGCCAAGACAAGTGTCACTTTAATTTATCTTATTCAGCAAAAATCAGAAAAGTGCCAATCACAAATCTGGAATACCAGTGACCTCTGTGGTGTGGAGATGAGTAGGGGTTTGGGGAAGACTAGGGGTCACTTTAATTTCACTTGTGATGCTTGATGTCGTAAGCTCGGTGAGGACTACATGTTTTCCTTAGGATATGTTAATGAAATTTGTACCAGGTCATTGTTTTATTTTATTTTATGTATGTATTTATTTATTTTTTAGAGATAGAGTCTCACTTTATCACCCTCGGTAGAGTGCTATGGCTTTACAGCTCACAGCAATCTCCAACTCCTGGACTTAAGCAATTCCCTTGCCTTAGCCTCCCGAGTAGCTGAGACTACAGGCGCCTGCCACAACGCCCAGCTATTTTTCTGTTGTTGCAGTTGTCATTGTTGCTTTAGCTGGCCCAGGTTGCATTTGAACCCACCAGGCTCAGTGTATGCGGCCAGCACCCTACCCACTGAGCTATCGGTGCCAATGCAATAAGCCTATTTTGAAACCACACCCCAGACCATTAAGCACAGTGTCTTACTCTGCTTTCTTGGCCTTGGTCATTTCTGGTGTATATGGGCGTAACCTCCTCAATCCCCATGCTGAACTGGGCTTCTTGGCATGGCATGAAAGCCTGTGTGTGTGCACTGCTTCCCACTTACATGTCCCACCCCCAGCCTTCTCCTGGTGTCTGGCCGAACATCAATGGATAAAGATAGCTGAGTGTAAGGAGCATTTCTCCCAGTAACTAACAGATATTGCCAAGGCATGTATTTGCTAAATATATGCTTAAGTGAATCTGCATTCTAATTTTCCTGCTTTAAATTTGCATAATCTAGAGATGCAGCAAGAACTACCTGGCACAGACGTCTCTGTACTTGGCGTTCTGCTGTTGACAAGATTTCAAACTGCAGTTGATCACTGTCCTGGTTAAGAAAACAAGGTTGGGGCGGCGCCTGTGGCTTAAAGGAGTAGAGCACTGGTCCCATGTGGCGGGTTCAAACCCGGCCCCCCGGCCAAAAACAGCAAAAAAAAAAAAAAAAGAAGACAAGGCTGTACTGTTGCCAGACCTTGTTGTTATCATACCATTGGAACCATCCAGGTACTCTGACATACACAATGAACAACCACTCTCTGGGTGTTGACCGTGTGCCAGGCACTGTCTATGTGCAAAGGTGAACTGTGTCAGTCACTACCTTCAAGGGACTCCCTGGGTCAGTTGAAGATCACCATCCAAATAGGCAATCATAATACAGGAGGCTTGCTTTTTTTTTTTTTTTTTTGGAGAGACAGAGTCTCACTTTTTCGCCCTTGATAGAGTGCCGTGGTGTCACACAGCTCACAGCAACCTCCAACTCCTGGGCTTAGGCGATTCTCTTGCCTCAGCCTCCTGAGTATCTGGGACTACAGGCGCCCGCCACAATGCCCGGCTATTTTTCTGTTTTGCAGTTCGGCTGAGGCCGGGTTTGAACCCGCCACCTTTGGTATATGGGGCTGGCGCCCTACTCACTGAGCCACGGGCGCCACCCAGGAGGCTTGCTTTTATCAACTCAGGCATTTATTCAATTTACTGGGTACTTACTATGTGTGCTGGACACACAGCAGTGAACAAAACAGGCACAAAATCCCTACCCTCATCAAGATTATTGCATCTTAGAAGAGTGGACAATAAACAAACTCACAAAATATATTAGAGATCAGATGGTGATAAATGCTTTAGAGGGAAATCAAGAAGAGGGCAGACGGAAGTTATTACCACTTTAAAGAGGTGAGGGACGATATCACTGAAAGTGTGACATTGGTGATAGTGGGGAAATGATAAAGGGAAGGGAGAATTGTGTAGGCCCTTGCAGGACTATGACTGTCACTGAGGTAGCTGGAAAGTCATAGAAACTCTTAATTAGGACACTAATATGATCTTTTGTTTAGTTTAGAGATGGGGTGTCACTACGTTGCCCAGGCTATTCTTGAACTCCAGGCCTCAAGTGATCCTTCCCTTCGGCCTCTCTAAGTGCTAGGATCACAGCCACAATGCTTGACCCTTACTTTTGTTTTAAAAGAATTCCTCTGAGGGGGTAGCATGGTTTAAAAGGATTCCTCTGCCTGCTACGTGTGGATGAAAGGGAAGGGATCCAAGGCAGAAAGTGAAAGATAAGTTGGCAGGTTATTACCAGATCCAGTGGAGAAATGGTGATGGTAACTTGAACGAGGTAATAGCCATGGAGGTGATAGATAAGAGATTTGTTGATAGACTGGCTGGATCTGGGGATGTGACAGAAAAAGGGAAATCAAAGATATCTCCAGGCTTGGCGCCTGTGGCTCAATGGGCTAAGGCGCCAGCCACGTACACCTGAGCTGGCGGGTTCGAATCCAGCCCCAGGACCCGCCAAACAACAATGACGGCTGCAACCAAAAAATGGCCGGGCGTTGTGGTGGGCGCCTGTAGTCCCAGC
>CAUYON010110824.1:0-56723 GCA_963573935.1 Arctocebus calabarensis | reverse complement strand
CTATCATTTTAAGAAATGTCCCTTCCATACTTGTTTTCTTAAGTGTTCTGATCATGAAAGGATGCTGGATACCATCAAAAGCTTTTTCTACATCAATTGAGAGAATCATATAGTCTTGGTTTTTTATTTCATTTATGTGATGTATTACATTTATAGACTTACGTATATAGAACCAACCTTGAGACCCTCGGATAAAACCAACTTGGTCATGATGTATAATTTGTTTGATGTGTTGCTGAATTCTGTTTTCTAGGATCTTATTGAATATTTTTTCTATATTCATTAAAAATATTGGTCTATAATCTAATTCTCATTTGGGGATCAGGTTCATAGAATGTGTTGGGAAGTATTCCTTCTTTTTCTATATTTTGGAAAAGGTTATGTAATATAGGTACTAGTTCCTCTTTAAAGGTTTGGTAGAATTCTGATGTGAAGCCGTCTGGTCCCAGACTTTTCTTTCTTGAGAGATTTCATACAGTTGATGCTATCTCAGTATTTGACATAGATCTATTCAACATTTACAGTTCTTTCTAGCTGAGTCTAGGAAGGTGCTGTGCTTCCAAGTATTGGTCCATTTCCTTCAGACTGTCATATTTCTGAGACTAGAGTTCTTTGTAGTATTCACTAAGGATTTTTTGAATTTCCGAGGTGTCTGTTGTTATTTCACCTTTTTCATTTCTGATTGATGATATTAGGAATTTTACTTTTCTTTTCTGGTTAGGTTAGCCAAAGGTTTATCAATTTTGTTAAACTTTTTAAAAAACCAATTTTTGATTCATTGATGTTTTGAATTATTCTTTTGTTTTCAATTTCATTTAATTCTGCTCTAATTTTGGTTATTTTCTTCTGCTGTGTTTGGGGTTAGAATGTTGTTTCTTTTTCAGTTGCTTGAGATGTTCCATTAAGTTGTTGACTTCCTCTCTTTCTACGCTCTTGAGGAAGGCTTGCAGCACTATAAATTTCCCTTTTAGGACTGCCTTTGCAATATCCAACAGGTTCTGATAATTTGTGTCTTCATTATCATTTTTTCCCCAAAATTTGGTAATTTTCTTTGTAATCTCATCTATGACCCACCTATCATTCAGCATAAGATTATTTAGTTTCCATGCCTTTGTATGAGTATGAAGATTCCTGTGGTTGTTGAGTTCAACTTTTATTCTGTGATTGTCTGAGAAAATACAAGGAATAATTTCTGTTCTTTTAAATTTGCTGACGTTATACTTGTGACCTAAGATGTGGTCAATTTTGGAGGACATTCCATCAGCTGATGAGAAGAATTTTTATTCAGTTTTGTTAAGATGAAATGTTCTATAGATGGTTGTTAAGTCCATTTGTTGTAGAGTCACGTTTAAGTCCATCATTTCTTTGCTTTGTTTATTGTTGGAGGACCTATCCAACACTGCCAAAGGAGTGTTAAAATCTCCAAATATTATGGCACTGGAAGATATCAAATTATTCATGTCTTTTAGGGTCTCCTTTATAAATTGAGGAGCATTCTGGTTGGGCACATACATGTTAATAATGGAAATCTCTTCATGTTGAGTGTTTTTCTTGACAAATATGAAGTGACCATCCTTGTGTTTCCTTACCTGTGTTGGTTTAAAGTCTATTGTATCTGCAAATAAAATTGCACACCCTGCTTTTTTCTGATTTCCACTTCCCTATATTATAGGTGTCCATCCCTTCACCCTGAGTCTATTTTTATCCTTTCAGGTAAGATGAGATTCTTGTATTCAACAGAATATCTGGCCTGAGTTTATGTATCCAGTCAGTCATCATGTTCGTCTTTAGAGAACAATTTAAACCATTCACATTAATTGAGAGAACTGATAAGCCTGGTAGTGTTTTGGGTGTCAAGTTTTTCAAAAGTCCATTGGACGTTTTTCATCCTTTCACCACTGTGGAAGTTGGGTTTTGATCAAAGATTTCTGAGTGGGTTTACTTTGGTGGTAGAGCATTGTGCTGGTCATTGTGGATGATGGGTCTGAGAATATCCTGGGGAGCTGGTTTAGTGATGGCAAATTTCTTCAAAATGTGTATGTCATTAAAGTATTTGTTTTCTCTATCCCAAATGAAACTCTGTTTAGCTGGATACAGAATCCTAGGCTGAAAGTTGTTTTGTTTTAGGAGATGAAAGGTCGATGACCATCCTGTTCTGGCTTGAAAAGTCTCAGTTGAGAGATCTGCAGTCATCTAAAAGTCTTCCCCTTGTAGGTTATGATTTTCTTATGTCTGGCTACTTGCAGAATTTTCTACTTCATATTAACTTTGGTGAAGTTAATTACAATGTGTCTAGGAGATGTTTTATTTGGATTGAGTCATGCTGGGGTTATGAAACTGTTGTCAGAATTTCAGTATCTCTTGCCATGCTTGGGAAGTTCTCCTCTATTATATCTTGGAGGAAAGCATCTGTACCATTAGGAACATCTGCTTCTCCTTCAGGAATTCCTGTAAAGCAAATGTTTGCAAATGTTTTGGAATTGGCCCACAACTCTCTCAGGGAATGACCCCTTTTGCTCTCCTCTTCTCTGCCTTTTTGAGCATCTGGGCATGTTCAAGCGCTTTGAAATGTCACAGATCCTTTCTTCTGCCTCCTCCATTCTGTTACTGAAGGAGTCTACTATATTTCCCAGATCTTTGAGGGCTGCAATTTCTTGCCTCATTGTGAGTAAATCTTTGGAGATTTTGTTTTTGAATTCATTACATTCTTTGTTTTTTTTTTTTGCAGTTTTTTGGCAGGGGCCAGGTTTGAACCTGCAACCTCCAGTATATGGAGCCAGCACCCTACTCCTTTGAGCTATAAGCATCACCCTATTCATTGGATTCTTGAGATAAATTTTGAATTACTCCTTGAATTTCTAATTCTAACTTTACTTCAATTCTATTAATCTTATTTGCCATCCAAATTCTGAACTCAATTTCTGACATCTCAATCTTTTGTTTATGAATGGGATCTTCTGTTGTGTCTCCTTTGTCATTTCTAGGGGGAGTTGATCTACTCTGATTATTCATGTTACCAGAGTTTTTCTGTTGATTCTGTCCCAAGATTATTTTTCACCATTTGGCTAGTGAAGCTGGTAAGGTGAAATTGAATTGAGGGCTCCTGGAGTTAAAATTATCCAGACCTTTACCAAAAAATTGGGATTAATGACTGTGGCTTTTCCCTTACAACTTTACAAAGGTCCCATTCAGTACTGAAGCCTGAACTCTGGGGACCTACTTGGTGTGATGGGGATAGATGGCTCAGTGGCTTTGGCCTGAAAAGTGACTCAGTGCCTTTGGGCTGAAATCTCAGCTGTGGAGGAATACAAGCAACTAAGACACCCTGCAAGAAGAGAATCAGACCCTCCCACTACAACACATCCAGGGCACAACCTTGGAGGGTCCCAGGGTAATCGGCCCAGGTCAAGAATTCCAAACAAATAGCCCCAGTCAGCACAAATGCAGATAAAGTGGGAGAGTTCAAAAGGTCTCTAGCAACTAAACAGCAGGGGTCCATTGGCAGCTCAAGTGTGAGTGACTCTGGTGCTCTGTGGAGTCAGAAAGGCCCACCAAGCAAAAGAGTTAGTCCACAGGGGCTGGTGCCTCCTTCCCTACTCTGCACTTCCATTATCCCCAGTCTCTGGTAATCCCACGGAGCTATGGCCCTCCAATGAGCAAACGCGCCAGTGATTTGCACCTGCCAGAGTCAAAGGAGAGTCAATGCTTCCTTGGCCAGGCTGCACACTTATCCACCAGTCAGCAAGGGGAGCTGGACTCTGACTACCTCAGGTGCTCAATGAAAACTGGGGAGTGTTCCACCTGAGTTTGTTCAAAGCCAGAGTTAACAAAGCAGCAAATGTTTTTCTCCCTCAGAGGCTGTGCCTCTGCCCCAGCTGCACTGCTCCTTTGGTAACCCTGCAGAGCAAGGTCTGGCTCCTTCTGGCAGTCTCTCCAAACTTTGACCCTGGCAGGATGCTCTATTATTGCTGATACTGCATGAGAGGTGCCCCTGGCGCCTCCGCCCACAACTGATTTGCATTTCCACAGAGCCAGCCTAGCCCCCCTCCTCTCTGTGCCTTTCTGCACTGCTACTGGATTCACTGTTTCAGTGCAGCTGTGCTGCTCTGGCCCATGAAATGCCTAATCCTAGCAAAGAACTGTAGACATTCCAGTCTCTGTAGGAGTTGGGCTTCTAGACCACCAGGCAAGGGGGGAAGGGTGGGCTGGGAGTTCAAAATGGCAGGGAAAATAGTTGTTCAACTTTCATGCCAGGCAAGAGAATGCCCAGGCTCACAGCACAGTCTCTCTAGAGAAGGAGTCCCAGCCTCCAAAGACTCTCTCCCATGGGGCGAGAGTTCACTGCTCACTGTAGAGATCACCCAGCAAGCCACTCTCTTGAGAGAGGGGATGGACACTTGTCCTCTTTGGGATGGGTTTTGTATCTGAAATTTGCTTCCTTGCAGTTGAAGCTTACCTCAGTAGGGATGACATGCAGTTATCAATCTTCTCTCCCAGCTCAGCTCCTGACCTTTAGCTTTATTGGGTTCTTTCTGGCCATTACCTCTGCCTCTGGATGGGAGCTTCTGTTGAAAGCTGGCTCCAATCAGCCATCTTCCGATTATGTTATTTCTGAGACACGCTACTTTGATGAAATACTTTATTTAAAGATAGCAACAACAACAAAATCCACAATCAAACAAAACACATGAGAGGCTTCCCAATAAATAGTCATTTACTTTGGTTATTTTATTTCAACATAACTTGGTTTTGAATTTGTGGCTTGGGAATAAAATGTAATCATTACCCTAGTAAGGTACAGAAACTACTGTTACCTTCCAGACCCTGCCAGAGTCCCTCTAACAAGGGGGCAGTCCCTGTGCCTCTGGCCTGTTTCCTGGTTAGAACTCCCAGGATGTGCATTTCATTTTGAATGAGCTGATGTGCAGACTAAATGAAAATGCAATTCTTCCTGTAAATGTGTGTGTTGTACAGGAATCAGTTCTGATAACATTTTCCATGAAGTATTTAATTGTTAGAGAGTTTATCTCTTCTATCTTCCAACCCTTCCCTCTTTTTTATCTTGTGCTCTTTGGATACCAAGACACAAGAACCTGCTAACACATAGAATATAAATAATAATAATAAGCTGAATTTTAGAAGATAGACTATATGGAAAAGAATTCTTATGTGTGGTGTATCAAACATTCATCTGGTTCTTTACATAATGAATCGACAGACTTATCAAGAAACTATACACTTCAAAATTTTAGTTGACAATGTAGAAGATGAAAGAATGAATCTAAACTATTATTCCTATATGAAAGAAAAGATCACAATCTATTTGAAAGGAAGAATAGCACAGTGAGCAACAGCAAATATTGAACATATTATATTTTTAAGCTAATTTATTTTTTGTGGTTGTCCCTTTTAACATGGGAAGTCTAAGGGGTATCTTAAACTTAGGACTACGCTAAAATACCATTCTTAACCCCCAACTTCTATTTTGCCACAACCTCATTCTCCTTGATTAATGACTAGTTAACTTCCATTTGAAGTAATTTTTGACTCCTCCTCCTTTTTATCAACATCAAGTCTAAAAGCAAATTCTAAACAATTCACAAGTAGAATGGATCTGGGATCCAGCCACTTCAACCACCCCCTGTGAACGCCCTCACCTGAACCACCATGTCTCAACCCTATCACCATGCGGTCTCCCAACCAGCACCTCCTCTCCCTTCTTCTCCAAGATAGTCTAGTCTTCACCAAACAGCTAGAGGAACTGGGTTAATGTCAAAATCAGAGCATGCCTCACAGTAACCACCTTCAGTGGTTTTGTGTTTTGCCAAGTAAAAACCAAAAGGTATGCAATGGTTTACAGGGTCAATGGCCAAAAATATTATGTCAGAAAAGGCAGATCCCTTTATCCAACTACTCTGGCATAATATTTTGGCTGTCATCTCTAAAAATCTAGGTTGACAAATAATGTCTTTTCATGATTGAAAAAGTGGTAAGGAATGGGCAGGAGGAAAAGGAAACAGAAGAAGAAATAAATGATTCAGCCTAGGAAATAGTTAAGGACAGGTGAGGTGGAGTATTTGCAATCATGAGAAACAACCCAAATGTCCATCAGCACATGAATGGATTAGTAAAATGTGGTGCATGTATACTATGGAGTACCATTTAGTCATTAAAAACATGGCAATTTAGTTGGCAATTTAGTTTCTTTCATAACAACCTGCATGGACCTGAAGACCATTCTTCTAAGTGAAATGGCAAGATTGGAAAAACACACACCACAGGTACTCAGTACTAAGTCGGAACTAGTGAGTTGACACTTACATGTACATAAGGAAGTAAAACTCACTGGAAATTTAGTAGGAGTAGGGGGGAGATGGAGTAAGGTAAACTCACACCTAACAGGTGCAATGCACATATTCTGGGAAACAGGCAAACTTAAAACATCAGCTTCAAATGTACAAACACAAATTATACAACCAAAATGTGTGTACCCCTATAATTCTCTGAAATAAAAAAAAAATTAAAAAATAATAACATTCCACCCCTCCCTTCTTTCCTTCCTTAGATGCTCTTCCCAGGTTGTGCCATTAGCTCTTCATTAAACTGTAGATTAATGAAACTCCAAGTCTGAGATTATGCCTTCCAGTTCTTATATTTCCTCAACCTCATTGAGTTTTGCTATACATATAGAGTTCAATTACTTATATGAGTAAACTTCCAATGTGCTTTTCTTTGATCAGATTACCATAGATCCTCTTAGTCAAAAATTATTTAATATGAAGAAAAACTAAACCCAACAATTAATTACAACTTGATTGTGATATCTTGATGATTCAAACAAATCACCTTTCTTCTGAAAAATACTTATTTGAGAATAGACTTATAAAAGACTTGTGAACTAAGTCTAAACCGGTGTTTCTAATATTCACCTGAGGACTTTCAAAAACATTTTGATATGAAGTGTCCACTTTAAATCAATTAAATCAAAATCTCTTGAGAAGTCCAAGAATTGTAATGTCTTAGAATCACTTTGAATGATTATAATGTGCTTCCAGAGTAAGGACCACTGCTCCAAATGGGAAGTAAGTGAAAACACAGATTAGTGCAAATCAGTCACTTCACCCATAATTACTTGTTTTTGTAAAGAATGTGCTGGAAGAGGAACATGGGAATATACAGAATTTCTTTTCTTTATTTTTTTTCTTAAGAGATGGATTCTTGCTCTGTCTCCTATGCTTGAGTGCAGTGTGGTGGTCACTGCTCACTGCAGCCTTGAGCTCCTGGGCATTAAGGAGCTCAGCCTCCCAAGCAGCTGGGAAAACACACGTTTGCCACTGTGCCTGGCTAACACAATAGCTTATTTTTGTAAAGAATATGCTGCAAAAAGGGACAGGCACATACAAAATTTCTGACAAGTAAAAGCTTTAACAACCATAATTTCTGTCTAAGTAATTCAGATAATGGGAAACTTCAAATTCTACACTGTGGAAGGCACTGGTGCAATAAATTCTGGCAAGAATATGGTGAGCAGGTAATAAAACTGCTGTCATGACTGATGGAGATGTGACAGATGTTCAGAAACTTCAGGACTCCCTATAAAATAGGCTTTAAGGAAGTCTGTAGCAAACTGTCCCCTTGGGGATCTTCAGGTGCATAGAGTCAAAGGTTAAGCAAGATTTCTTTTCTGCCATGTTTACTTGGAACAGTCAAGAGCTCTAAGATGTGCTGCCGTTCCAAGTGAGAGTCCCTCACCCCAGCTGCGTCTACATGCCATTCAAAATGCATATTTTTAAAATTTTCAATAACGTAGAAAAATCAAGAAAGCCCATGCCTGGCTAAAGAATCTATTTAACCCATCAGAGAGGCTTTTCCGCTAGATCGAAGTGTTTCCCCCAGTGATGTTATGGGATGGATTCCCGGAGGCCGCTGGACGGCAGGCAGGTGCCACCAGGAAGGTGATGGACCCCTCCCTTTTCTGCCTAGCCACATCTTCAAATAAGGAAGAAGAGTCACTAACTCCAGTATACCTCAGGTCTCCTTGCATCTCTTAGAAGCACATAGAAGCTTTTCATTTTAGATCATATCAATTGAAAACAGAAAGGTCACCTCGCCTGGGAAGCAGGGATGCCCAGAAGAGATGGGCGGAGGGAAGAAACAACTCCCTGCCGATCCCTTTCTGCTCTCTAAGTGCACGTGCTCTTTCTGTCCACAGGGATAAAGTGATCGTGCCACTTGGTCTCTTTCTCATGCCATGTAGTAGAAGCAACAGAGTGTAACTGACAGGTAAAGCCTGGGTTTGGACTGCTGGCTGTCCGTGTGTGAGCTGCTCAACCTCTCTGCACCTCCGTGTCTCTCGTTGCCAAAATATCACCTACTTCAGCAATCTGAGAAAATGAATGATGACATGTGCACCCTCTAGAAGAGCGCCTAGCACACGGCACACGATGTTTACACAGCCGCATGGTAGGGACCTGGCCAGGCACAGCCAACACCACTCAGGTCACGCCTCCTCCGCTTTCCGCACGGGGAAAAATCTCATAGTCACAGCGACGAACACATCAACTCAGCAGCCACCTCTCCTCTACACCTGTGCTCTGTCACCACTGCCTCTTTAAGCTATTGTGTGGCTGATCCAAACATTCAGTTTTTCTGTTTTGCCTTCACGAAGAGACACAGCCTAAGGGTAAGCAGTTAAGCTAATTACTTTCTGGCTCACACAATAGGCAGAGATCAGGCTGTGGTCCACACTGAAAAGTGCTGCTGCATTCAGGGACTGGGCGCAGGGGAAGGTAGCGAGTAAGGGTCTCAGGGGGAGGAAATAATACTACAATGTACAGTGAAAAGTGCCCTGAAATATCCCCACTTCTATGTCACCTATTTCTGAATTCACTTGCCCCAAGCTGACTACTGAGCTGCTGAAACTATAAAACCTCGTCCACCCTGTCAAGGAGAACCCTTCCTCCCAGGCCAAAGTGACATCAGTCCTAATTTATTGACACCGCACATGGCAAAGTCATTTGCTGTCTGGTTTCATCTGTGTCTCCTTTGGCAAGCAAGAGTCCAAGTTTCTTCTGCCCATGAAATACTTGACTTTGGATCATTATTTCTCAAATTATTAATATAGTTTGCATTTTTTCCTGTTAGAATTCACTTTTGATTGTCCATTGCCTAGACTGCCACTCTACGCCCGCACTTCCCTTTTTCTGAGTTCATCTGGAATATTTATTTGTTTCCTGGCAATTAAGTACTTTAAAACGTAACATGAAAACATTGATGAATACAGCCCTAGTAATCTCAGTGCTTCTTCCTATTAAACCTTGGAGAATAGAGAGCCTTTGTTTTAGCACAGGACAAAGAAAACGAAACGTTGAATAAATAAAAATAACGGCACAAAAGGGATGACAATATCACGGTTGCTTTTTAAAAACTGGTCACAGAATTAATGTTTAAAAATACTGAAAATGAAGGTGGTGTTAAAATCATTCTTTACTTGGGACTTAGCAAATGGTATCCAGAGGCCTCAGAGCTATCTGTGGCTCTCTAGAAAAGCTCAGTATCTCACAATCTTAGATTTTAGAGGACTATTCCAGGAAAATTTTCAAACGAAAAACATATATATGGAGAGATCTTTCTGCCATAGCTGAAACCTGTAAGTCTACATCTGCTTCCTCAAATGTTTATAGATTCCTATTTCCTTTCCTTTCTTCCTTTGATGGGGTTTTAAAACCCCTCACAATCTTGATGGCTACCCCCTTGAACATACACTGTTTCTGAATGTGCATTTTAAAATGTGACACTCCAAACTGAACACTAACTGCAGATGATCCTGATAACGTGAGCGATCGGGGCCATCGGCACCGCCTGCCACAGCTTGCGTGATGAGTGATGCTCCCGGGAGTTATGAAACAGTAGAGCCCTGGCCAGCACCCAGCAGGTCTTCCCACCTCTTGAAGTATACTGCACAGTACTCCAAGGAATAGAAAACTTATATTTAATTTCTCAAATGCTCTTGCAGCTAGAATTTTAGTTGGAAAATAGATCTGCCAATGAGGAGCAATCGGGAGGTGTTCGGAATGCACAGATGAGGTACGGGCCCCCTTCTCACGGCCTTTGCGTGTGCTGTGCCCGGTTGCCATTCGTGAGTGTGGGGAGGCATTCCTGACAGAGGAGGCTGCACCTGTGTCCCATCCTGATCCTGAGATGCGGCTGCAGCGGCAGGTTCCTGAGCTCAGTCTTTGCAATGGCAACTTTCTTATATCTCATCTTTCCTGGTTAAAGGAGAGAGAATAGTTTCCCTGGCAGCTGAGTCCTGTGGGCCTTCTAAATCCCTCCTGAAGGACCGGCTGCTGCTCTGCCCCGCCCAACTATCGCCATCATAATTCACTATATTTAAGTAATTGGGGGCTTTGACTGTATGTGTTTCTTGCACTAAACTCTCCTTGTCAAAAATAGTAAATATAAAGGGATTTTTATGCACTGGGACCCGGCCTCTATACCTCTATCACACAGAAAATATTACATCAACTTATACATGTTTGACTTATATAATGATCATACTTTACTAAACTCCACAGCCTTTCGGCTTCCCTTCTGGGTAGCAAGGCTCTAGCCCAGTGTTTTTCAACCTTTTTTTATCTCACAGCACACTTGAACCTATAAACTCCCTGGAACACTTAAATTATGTTGCTCAATAAAAAGAGTAAAAAAAGGAATATATGGGGCAGCGCCTGTGGCTCCCCATATGCTGGTGGTGGGGGGTTCAAACCCAGCACCAGCCAAAAAATGCAAAAAAAAAAAAAAAAAAAAAAAAAGGAATATATGTATAATGCTTTGAACTTCTTTCAAAAATAATTTAATTAATGATTTTTAACAATTTTCATGGCACCCGTAAGATCTCATGGCACGTGAGTTGAAAATCACTGCTCCAGTGTCTCAAAGCAGGGCCTCTGAGGCTCACAGGTACAAGCAGCTACAGCAATACACAGAGAGGCTGGGGGCGGAGCTGGTAAAAGGGACCCCGGGGCACTAACAGTGTCTATTGCACAACTTGGAGTCATGTGAAATTTGAGGAGTCAAGTCTGTACTTTAACCAAAGTCTTAAAAAAAAAAAAAAATTGTCTAGGACCGGGCCTGTCCTAGACAATTTTGTTAAACGACCCTGTAGCATTGTGAAAAGAAGCACAGTAAAACTTTTTTCTTCACTCCAGGGTAGTCACAGAGTACACCGCCGAGGATGGGTAAGAGATCAGAACTGGTGAAGAGTTATTCTAAGAAACATACATTGGTCCCAGCCCTAAAGACTTTTTATCTCTAACTAGGATGAGATCATCTTGACCATTCTAATCTGGCTTCAGTCAATGTCTAATTTCAAGATCATATCTAAGACAGAGTTAGACATTATATAATGTCACTTAAAGTCTTTCAAGAGTCAGAGCTTTTTTAATGTGTCTATTCAATAACCCAGAAAATAAATGAGGGATATGCTCTCAAATTTACAAGCATTACTCAACTGGGTCAGACTCTTAATTCTCAAATTGCAATTCAAAATGGTCTTGATAAGAAAAACCCTCTTGCATAAACATTAACACATGTCACGGTCACATATTATAATTTGGATAATACGTGTGTGCGCGCGTGTACAAACACAAACCAATTAAAGTGCACGTAATAGCTAATACTACTTTTAAAAGATAGAAAAATTTTTAAGGTCAAGAGGGAAGTCAGAGAAACAGAAAATAGATGCTCTGGGTATAATGTAAGTTCAGGAAAACCAGAACAAATCATTACCTTCAAATTCATAAAGCGCTATTTTATGAATAAAAATCGTGAGAAAATAAGTAGAGTTTAATTAAGGTGCAAGGGGAAAAAAGAACAAATGTTTTGCTTTCCAGGTGATAAATGGATCGCCAAGAGTGGGAAGCAGAAACTTCAGTTTCATGGGGTCATGGGCAGCCAGGGGTGTGGGTCAGGTGTCTTCAATTAGCCCCCAACGGCCGGCTCCCCCCTCTGTGCCTGTGTCTGCCTTAGAGACGGACCTGCAGCAGGTGCATCCACACCCCACTCTGTCCACCTTGTCACCTCCACCTCTGGCTTCCAGTTGGGTGTGACTCGGGCAGTGTGGCGCTGCAGCAGGAGGTCAGAGAGGGCAAAGCAAGGTGAGGAGCTGAGTTCCTTGGCCCCCACTGCCAGATCTCAGAGCTAATTCAGGGAGTTGAGAGACAGTGCTCCCTCCAGGCCTTCCACTCTGCAGGACTTTCTCCATCCAGCTTCCAGGACAGCAGCCCCCACGTCCTTCCTGCCCAGGTGTGCGGAGCCTCCTGCTGCACCAGAGCACCACCCAGTCCCTCAGGTTCCTCCCACACCCGCAGAGGATAACACGTCCCTTTGTTGCTAGAGCTCCTTCTGATTATCTTACTTTAATATGCTCTCTATTTCCCCCTGGGACCCAGCTGGGAAGGGGTTCCATTCTGCCCTGGTGCCACCACATCCTCCTCCCTGCTCTTTGCTAGAAACCACCACGCTGACACCCACCCACTGACCGTCAACTTCTCTGCTCCCAGCATGTCTGTCCCTAGGGACCCAGACAGCAATGACCTTCCACATTTGAGAGATTGCTGACCTCCGTTGTAGGCATCAACCTGAATTTTCTACATATTTTGACAATAAATTTTCAGTGCAAATAAAATTTAAAAAAAGAAAAAAACCCTTATAAATGACACCACTTCCAACTTTGCATATAACCCAGGAACAATACATGGATGCCTTTCTACAGAAAACTTAACTTTTCTCTTAGCACAACAGCGTTTTTATCTTGCACATCAGCATAAAAATGCAAAATATTTATTTTTTAAACTGTTGGTTTAATTTAAACGGGTGTAAAATGTTTTATGGCCTAAGTTCTTAGTCTTTTTTAACTTTCTTTCCAAAATAAATGTGTCCTGTGGCTCTTTGGTCTCACTTTTACAATCATCATCTTTCATCATTGGCTTTTCCCCATATGGAAAGGAACTGGATTTAATTCCTTACAAAATGAAATTTTTAAGAAATGTTGTTTGCCAATGGTTCAACCTTAGCCAGGATAGATGATTCTAGATTTGGCTTCATTGTTCTGGGTCTGGGTCAAAATGGATTTGTCTGACATCTATTTGGAAAAGGATTAATATGTGATTGGAACGTTTTGAAAGGCAAGGCTAGTGATAGTTCTGGCCTTGTTCCCTACGTCTTGAAACGTCATTGCCTGGAGAAGAGTCCCAATGCCATTTGTCCTGCCTCAGAAACGACAGTGAATGTGCTCGTTACATTGAAGGGTTTTAGGAAAATAGGGACAAGTGTGAGAGTGGTTGGGGGGAAAAACTAGGATACTGTTTCCACAGGGGGATCTGTAATGGGCATTCCCATCACTGATACGTATAAGCACATTAGTTGAGTATTAGGTACCGAAAGTGACAAAACATGATAGAAATAATTGTTGCAATTGGCACCTGTGGCTCAGTGAGTAGAGCACTGGCCCCATTTACTGAGGGTTGTGGGTTTGAACCCAACCTTGGCCAAACTGCAACAAAAAATAGCCTGGCGTTGTGGCAGGTGCTTGTAGTCCCAGCTACTTGGGAGGCTGAGGCAAGAGAATTGCCTAAGCCCAAAACCTGGAGGTTGCTGTGAGCTGGTGATGCCATGGCACTCTACCAAGGGCAACAAGATGATACTGTCTTGAAAGAAAAAGAATATGTAAATAATTTTACCTAACGAAGAAAATAGTCTCAATTTTTCTTTTATAAAATCACCATCAATAGTGATCCTAAATTACTTAATATTTATTTGTACATCTGATAAATCCTTCTGGTACCCTAGTTTTAAAGGTAATATGTACATTTTTGAAAATTAAAGTTATTTTTTTTTTTTGCAGTTTTGGCTAGGGCTGGGTTCAAATCTGCCACCTCCAGTATCTGGGGCTGGTGCTCTACCCTTGAGCCATAGGCGCCACCCAAATTATTTATTTCTTAATGAAGTAAAATGCTGCAAATGTTAACCACCTTCCTTGTCTATACAAGTAATGAGCATGTCTTGCATGAAACATGCAGAATGTTGAATGGGGTGGTTTCAGGAAATACAAGAGAAAACTTGCTCTTCAGGAACCCACAATCCAAACAAAGCCTTTTTTTTTTTTTTTTTTTTTATAAATTGCACAAGATACCTTAAATGCTGTCAAAGAAAATATTCTCTACATCTCAAAACATACCCAAACTAATGAATTAGCCTTCCTTCTAGGGCTGAATTAGTACAAAAATCAGCTTTCCTACGGGCTTTGTTCAGATGAAGATGGTAGAGTTGGCGCCTCAGTGGAGCTGTCTGTCCAGGCAGGTGTGGAGGGGTCACTGGCCTCCAGCACCCAACAGCTGGACCACGGCCTTGCGGCACACAAGCCATATGGAGGTCAGCACTGCACGTCCACCAGTCCAAAAGTAACCATGCCTGGTAGGTCAGTTTGTACTGTCCACGGAGTAGATATGTAGGGAGGTTACATGATAGCAAAGGGTTCCAGAAAGTTCATATGGATAAGGGATACCTTTGAGAACAGCGTCAGGAATTTCTCTTAAGAATGTGTTTTCCCTTCATGACTTTTCTGTTTATCTTTTATAAGGCCCCTTACTCAGTGAATGAACTGGTTAATCCATTCAAAATAGAACTAAATAAAAAAAAAAAAAGAAGATTACATTATCTTAATTTGCAAATAAAACTTAGACTTTCCAATTAAATCATTTTATTGTAATAATTCTTTGTTAGTACTAGGCCCTTTACTCTTCATAAATTACGTCATGAGAATACAACCATAGTTCCCTTACTTAAATCTGCATGAATGTAAATTTATGAAATAACCGTAAAGAAGGAAGGAATGACAAGGACAATCTAGTACATACAAAGATCGCCAACCTCCTCTGGTTGGCAATTGGTGAAGAAAAAGTTTTAAATAAATGCTTAAAAATACACGTCTTTAGATAGAAAACTATAAATCAAGGAGATAACTGTCTTCAGATATGATGTAAACCGCTCTGCTGGCTTCAGTCTCCCACATCAAGTGTGTTTATCTCACTGTGTAAATTTATTATATGACTACAAAAAGAATATATTTCCATTAAAGACAATTTGGAAAATACAGAAGATAAAAAGACTTAAAACCTCACCACCTTAAAAAATAGCTATTTATTTTATACCTTTTATTCCAAAACTACTGTTTCATGGACTAAACCACCATAACACAAAATTTAGAAATAGACACAAATTTCTAAGGTCTAGTGATCAATTATCTTTTTTCCTTACTCTCTTAGAATTTCCTATGTCTTTACTCTTTCAACTGTTTTGTTTGTTTGTTTGTTTTCTGACTGTATAACCTCCAGGAACCTCTATATTTTTAATTGTCCTCTGAGCTTTGAAGAACATTCCATTTGCTTATTAGGTAGTCCCACCTAAGTATGTCATCAGCATCTCAAATGTCAAATACTGAATTCATCAATTCTCTCCCTAAAGACCTTCCTCCTCCAAAAGACAGTTACGGAGATTTCTAACTCTGTAAATAAAACCACTATCTTCCATTTCTAAGACCATCTCATTTATTTCCTCCCTTCCTTCACTGTCCTCTTCCAGTTATTATGCAAGTATTTCTGCCATTCTATCTTTAGAAATGACCCTTTTTTATTCATTCACACTAACCTGATTCAGGAGTCATTATTTCTCTTTGACGTTTTTAAAAAATTGAAGTGTAGATGCAAGTTCTGACAATTGAGTTTCTGAACTTGCCACCATACGTTTATATTGGCAGCACTGTACAAATATCTCGGAAAGGGTTCATCACCTTGGGATATCAGTTTCCCATAGGTGTGTTCATGTCACTGGGTGGCGCGGTGTCTCCCTGAACAGTGTTCGTTACCGTCGTTATGTGCTTTTGTGTGACATAACGAGAACATCAGAGGGTGGATTAGAACAACAAACAAACACTTGTAAATTCCTTGTTACATTTGGCAAGAATGGAAGTGAAATCAGGGACATGTTAGTCCAAGTTTATGCAGATAATGCCATGGGGAAACAGCAGTGTACAGATGGATTAAACATTTTTCTGAGGGGAGAAAAAGCATCACTGATGGAAACATTGCAATAATTCATCAATCGTGTGTCAAAATTGGCAGACTGTGAGAAGCATAGCAGACCAAGTAAACATTGACAGAGAAACAGAAAAATCTTTTTTTTGTAGACAGCCTCATTATGTCACCCTTGGTAGAGTGCCATGGCATCACAGCTCAGAGCAACCTCAAACTCTTAGCTAAAGCAATTCTCTTGCTCAGCCTCCCAAGTAGCTGGGACTACAGGCAACCACCACAATGCCTGGCTTTTTTTTGTTGCAGTTTTCATTATTGTTTAGCTGGCCCAGGCCATGTTCAGACCTGCCAGTATTGGTGTATGTGGCTGGCGCCGTAACCACTGTGCTACAGGCACCAAGCCAAAACAGAAAAATCTTAACTGAAAATCTTGATGTGAGAAAGGTGTGCAAAATATTCCTGAAGGAGCTCCCCAACAAATAAAAGCAAAGGAGTCAAAGTTGCTACAATCTTTTGGAGAGGCAAGATGATGTTCTGGGCTTTGTTATCACTAGTGATAAAACACTGATGTACCAATATGACCCTGAAACAAAGCATCAAAATGCACAAGAAAAAAATTTCCATCAGTACAAACTGAGTCAAAAACAATGCTGCAAACCTTATTTAATATCAGAGGAATTGTTCACTGGCAATTTGTTCCAACTCAACAAACTGTTAACGAAATTTACTATTCAGGAGTGTTGAAAAGCCTATGTGAAAAAGTTACATGAAATGACCTGAAGTTTTCACCAGCAACTCAGGGCTCTTGCATCACAACAATGCACCAGTTTACATAGCACTTGTCTGTGAGGGAGTTTTTAGTCAGCAAACACATATCTGTATTGGAACACCCTCCCTAGTCACCTGGCCTAGTCCTCAATGACTTTCTTTTTCACTCAAAGATAAAGCAAATATTAAAAGGAAGACACTTTGATAACATCAAGGATATCAAAGGTAATACAACAACAGCTCTGATGGCCATTCCAGAAAGAGTTCCAAAATTGCTTTGATGTGTAGACTAGACACTGGCTTAGGTGCACAGCTTCCCAAGGGGAATATTTCAAAGGTGATTGTAGTGATATTCAGCAAGGAGGCGCGTAGCACTTTTTCTAGGGTGAGTTCTGGAACTTAATTGTCAGACCTATAGCTCAAGGTATGGCTGCAAATAAACAAATCCAAATATCCAACAGCAAGATCAAGAGGCAGAATTTCACCAGTGCCCTGGTGTTCCCCCATGTTCTCTCCCACTCCTTCCCCACACAAGTGTAACCATGACCTCATGGTTAACAGCAGAGATTGTCTTTTGCCTATACCTGTAGGGTGGTTGCTGAACTGAACATCCTGTCCCTAGAATCTCTCCCAGTCAGTGATACATATGGCCACCAGAACCCTCTTCCTGGCATGCATACCTGTCCTTCTTCCTGGCATGCACACTGCCCCCCATTCCCCCCAGCATGCACATCTGTTCGTGGCAATCCTCTTTCTCAAAGACCCACAGGTCTCTGCCAGCTCACAGAATGAAACCCCCCTCCCGATACTGCTGTCAGTATCTTCTCACTGCCCCCATTTCATCTTCAATACCCCCAAACTTATCCTTTGTGGCTCCTTCCATATCATTCGCAAGGTTTGGGCACTGATCAACCTAAAAGGAAGATCATTCTAATGGCTGATCATCAGTCCTGGGGACAGCAAATGCTTTAGTCCTTGGCACACGTATGGCTGATATTTGGGGAAAGGCAGGGAGTATTGCGAAAAGAGGAGAAATGCCCAAATCATATTTAAACCACATTTCCTCTTCCATGTGGTGGTAAAATAGGTCTCTATAAACAAAATAAAATGTTAGCAACTGGGTAAAAATGCATGAGGGGTATTATTTTGTTCCTTCGTTCATTCACACATTCCACAATCACTTAGAGGCACCATTCCTCGGGCAGATGTTGCCTCAATTCCACAGCGTACCTGTCTTCATGTACACAGAGGTCGCCATTCTCATTTGTGGGTGGTTTGGCACCTATGGAAATGCTAATTTCATTTTAAAATAAGCAACTTCTTGAAAGAGCTATATTCATTTGCAAGCTGTCTCTTGCCAGATATTCAAAAGCAGGTGCAGTGGGGTCAGGTACCTCTGGGATCTAAACAAAAGGTTTCATGTATGAGTCAGGGTGACCTTTACCAACAGAAAACAGGAGAAACGGGGCCTGCCATGGCCTCTTGTGTATTTAGTTAACCCAGTTGCATGAAAAGGCAGAGTGTAAAAAGTACAAATGTGCTCAGTGAACGCGGATTAAATATGGGCCTCAGGGGCTGCCCTCCGGATACTCACAGATGAAACACGCCCTTCAGGCTAAAATCCCCTCTGTGTGGCCCCTTCCTCACCAAGGCTGCATTTATAGAATTGTCACATCTCTCTCTCCAAAAGTCAGAAAAGTTTCACCCCCAAAATTTATCACCCATATAAGTAGATTTTAATGAATCAAGTCCTTCAAACAACAAAATGATCTTTTTTTGGCAAAGTAATAAAAAGTACTCTGTGCTTTTAATAATTTGGAATTATTTCAAATACTTTCCTCATACATTTTAGCAATTCTTCTTAAATCCTTTTGCAATTTGCTTTTTCAGAATAAAATTCTTCTTTAAATAGGTTTTTTTTCCTAATTTCTGTTAGGAGAAAGATTTCCTATTATAAATGCCCTTTGGCTAATTTCAGAAAATATTAAGCAGTGTTTGTTTTTGCTTGTGTATATTAATACTTGGAAATGTCCTGGAAGGTAATGAACTTAACTGATCTTGGCATAAAGTATACAGGGCTGAGGAGTACAGTCTGGGACTCCAGTCTGGTTTTCTGGACGTAATTGAGCATGCAATTTTTCACTTGCAGATTTTTGGCACCGTAGAAAAATATTGGTAGCGTAACATTTTATCCCCAAAGAATTCACAATATAATTAATTTCCCGCTGCATCATAAGGTTCCATTTTGCCTCACTATAAATGGCATGTACAATATAGAGATCCCCCCTTAACCATTTGTCAGGCACACTCACAATGTGCGCGCACGTGCGTGTGTGTGTGTGTGTGTGTGTGCACACGCACATAAGCACAATGTGCTAGTGCACAAACCACCCGACCCGTCCCTGGAAAGGGGCCCACGGCAATCTGAGCACACTTCATCCCCCGACTTGGAGTTCTCCAGATGGACACTGGTGTCTACTGAGTAAGCAGACACACCATGATTCCACAGCCTCCGCGGTCACTGAAGTCAGCAGTGTCTAACAAGAACGAGCTCAGGAAGGCAGGTTTCTTTTTCTCTTCTCACACACACTGTTGATTTCAGGGACATCAGAGCACCTGGTCCAGGGGTGGAGACCACACTGACTTTCTGAGACCCTTCGTAAGGGCTATTCTGAAGCCCCAGAAAGTCTCTATGTAGATTTACGTGGGTGATTTCTGTTCTTATCCTCTGCAGATCCTCTCTGCAGGCGTTGGCATTCCACTTTCTACTCATCTTTCAACATAGACTTAACAAGACAGGAGCCTGACAAGGTCTTTGCCAGGTGCATGTCTTCCCTGAGACAAAGTCATAAATCAGTGGCCAATAGTGCGTGTTTATTTTTTGAAAAATAAACATTCTACTATATTGAATTTATTTAAAAAATTACACACACACACAGAGGAAAGTAGACATAATAAGTGCACAAAAAGTGAATACACCCAGGTATCCACTTCCTTTTCAATCGCTATTTTCCTAAGAGTAACGACAACTGTTGTGATTTAGCCAATACCATAGATTGGTTTGCATGACTTTTGAGCTTTATAAAAATATACTCTTTGACTGAACTTTATATTTATGAGTTGGATCCCCATGGTTTCACAGCTGGCAGGTTACTCGTTTTCAGGGCTGTGGAGTATTCCTCTAACCCAGACCCAGGTGGATCAGTTTCACTCTCCATGACCCAGCAGGTCTTCATTTCGGTGCTTTGGTCAAGGATGCGGCTACCAACACCGTCGCACATGCCTTTCGGGGCACATTTGTACATATTTCTGCTGGATGTCAACCTAGGAATGGAACTGCTGGTGATAGGGCCTGCACATACCTAGCTTGAAGGCCAAATAGCTTTCCAAGAGGCTGGATCAAACTTGCACTCCAGCCAGCAGGGTTGGCATGTTCCATGTTTTCCTACCACAGCCATTTGAATGAATGTGTCATGAAATCATTTGATAATTTGCGCTGATGTCGTAGCCAGTACACATTTGTGATTACTTGCACTCAAAATGGGCCAAGTGAGAACGAGAAACTGAATGCTCAATTTTATTTAAGTTTAGCAATTTAGATTTAAAGGCACAGTGGCTCACGTCTACACTCCGGGAGGCCAAGGCAGGTGGATCGCTTGAGCTCAGGAGTTCAAGATCAGCCTGAGCAAGAGAAAGATTCCAAATCTACTAAAAATAGAAAAACTGATCATTTAAGCTGAAGAATTTATGGTTGCTGTGAACTTTGATGCCATGACACTCTCGTCAGGGTGCCAGAGTGAGACTCTAATTAAAGAAAATAATTATTCTATTCATGATTGTATTGTTGCCTAAGGATAGTATTGGAGGGAACAGGCTGTTTGCTTCATTTCGTTCTCTGTTTAGCAAAAAATGGTCCTGTGTTTTGTTTGTTTGTTTTCCCCAAAGAGGAGCCCATATCTAATAGAAATTTTTTAAATCCTCAAAATCAGTACTTTCAATATTTCAACTCCTCATTTCATGCAGTAAGATAATCACGTTTATTTAGTTGCTCAGAGGAGAAGGCAGAAGAGCAAAGATTACACTTTTTTGGCCGCCTGCTTCAGAGGTAGGAGACGTAACTCACAATCGCCGTGGGGCAGGTTTCTCTGTGCCAGTCGGCCTGCCCTTTTTGCCTTCTGAACCTTATTCCACTGGGCTAATAACCTTGGCCTCCCCCAGGGGATAAGGAGAAAGGCTTCAACTGGCAACCACTTGTCAGCTTCTTTCTCTTCTTAGTAGAGAGAGTCAGTTGAGTCTGCATTCATCCAGTGACAGCCCATCGAGCTCTGTCAGCGCGGGTGTCACCCTACTAGAGCTCGGGTACCCAGTGGAATACAAAAATGCCATTTCACTGATACTTTATTGATCGAATGAGATCTGGAGTACTTAATTTGGAATAAACCTTCACGTTTGATGCTTTTCTGGATGATGGTAGGGAAAGCAAGGAGAGAAAATAAACAACAAAAGTATCACCAATCTGGGGGTGAAGATTCCTTCCCCTGGAAAATATTACACTGAGAAATTTTAGGATTTGAGAAAAACTGCAACACAAATAAGCAACATCTTTGATTGAATGGGGTAAAACCAAAAATATGATGCTTGCCTTTCCCTGTTGAGAACTATGTATTATAAAAATTCATAAGAATTCTAATAGCAATTGATTTTTACTTTAGGACTCTCTCCCAAGAAAACAACCCAAAGAGAAAGTGATATTGTAAAGCTATACATGACAGAGGTGTTTAAAATAGTGAGGATTTGCAAACAAGTCTGTACCCAACAATCAAGGAGGGATGTGGGTACATCTGGGAAGGCCTTTTCAGAGTTACATGAAGTATTTTAAAATAATGGCTATGCAGACTCTGCACTAGAAAATATGTTCACTATCATAATCTTCAGACCAAATTACATCAAAAGCAAAGCAAATAGGGAAATAAGTTTTCAGAGTTCTAGTAGGCAGAACTCAGAGATGATTATCTAATAAGAGATTATTGATGATAGACTGATAATTAGAGGTATAAAAAGATACAGAAATACATACAAATATAGATACTATCATAAGCATTTCACATGAAAGTAAAACAAGAAGACATTATTTATAGTGTATAGTATAGTTATAATTGTATTAAATACAAACGTGTATTCAAAAAAAATAACAAAGATTAGCAAGGATTACAATAGGACAGAAGAATTATTTTCACGTGAAAAAAAATAATTTTTTACCAAAAGGAGAATTCCTTTTATCCATTTTCTTCCTTGAGCTCAGGCCTTTTTAACATATCATTTCCCCTCGTTGGCTGTGCATCCTCACAGAATTATTTTGAGGTTTGAAAATTTTTCCCCTGGAGAGACATTAAAAGGTTAGTTATCTCCGCTGGCTGATGAGAATCGTGACACCCTAATTGTTCAAATGAGAAAATGGGCTCAGAGAATTAAATGCTTGTCAGCAGCCCCCAGCATTTTCTCCAAAAGAACCTACTGGAATCAAATCATTAGTGAGCAACAAAACATTTCTTAAAGGTTCTGTGGATAGCCTCAACAAACATCAAAACAACATGAAAACCACTTTCTGTTAATCCTTTCTCTCCAGCTCTGCTCCCGCCTGGACACCCACTGCTTCTCCCGCTGGCCTTGCACACAGCACCCAGGCCACCCTCTGTGCCACTTAGCAGTTTCTCTCTGCCCCCAAACTTGCACCCACAACTCATTTGGGGGAACAACAGTCCACATTCTTTAAAGGTGGTCTAGTGACAGGTACCCCACGCAGGTGTACACCCTTCGACCTGGCGCTTACTCAAGGTGCATTTTTTTGTGTGTGGGTGTAGGTGATCATGTCGTTTGCATACAGAGATAATTGCATTGTGCACACACATTTTCTTTCTTCCTATATCTTCCTTTCTTTCCTTCTTCTGTTTCATAGCTCACAGCAACCTCCGACTCCTGGGCTCAGGCGATTCTCTTGCGTCGGTCTCCGGAGTAGCTGGGACTACAGGTGCCCGCCACCACGCATAGCCGAGGCACCGCCTGAACCCGCCACCTGCGGCACATGGGTCCGGCGCCTGTGGCTCACCGAGGCTCAAGGTGCCTTTTTGATAGCCAGTAGTTTTTCCAAGCAGAATGATAATACAGCTTGTCTGATTTAAACACATCTTTAAGGACAGCCGCCCAGCCTCACACTCACTCCCAAGCAGGATACACCTAGCCCCACATAGGACGTTCCCCAGCTCACTACCTCTGCTTTTCCCTGCCAAGAATCCCGGGAAAGGAGGCTGGGGAAAGAGTTGGGACCCCTGAGTGTGCTTCAACCACTGTACAGTCACGGGAATTTCTCCCTGGGACTGCTGTGCAGACGTTTCACCCTTGCTCCGTAGGCCCCTAGGGACGGGTCCCCACCGACTTCTGTGCGCAGCTATCCCCTGCGCTTTTCCACAGCGGCCTGGAAAGTCTTCTCAGCGGGATGATCCAGCAGCCTGTCCTCGGCGGTCACCTGCCCAGCCACGGGCCAGCTCCTCTGCGGTCTCCCCACAAATCAAACCGCAAGGCCCATCAAACGCATCCCGTCCCGGCAGCGCGGTGGGAACCTCGAGATTCAGAAGGCGGCGAGCACATCCCTCTCTGGCCAGAGGAGAATCTCACTGGCAAAGAGCATTGTTCTCAAACCGGCTGGCTTTCTTCTTCCAGGAGGACATGTTTCTTTGTCAAGAGCAGAATGTGATTTGACCTCAAGCGCACGACAGCAATAAACTTATTTTAAACCATGCTCAGGTGATGAAATGCTGCTTCATGGTTTAACTGGAAACGGAGAGAATGATTTCAAATGACCACCTTTTAAAATGCTGTATGTATGGAAACGCATTCCTGCTTTTATAAATATCTTGTGGCTATCAAAGAATTACGGGATTCTGGACCCTCCAGGCCTTTTTACCGTAAAATCAGTCTTTATGAAACAATATTGACAGTGTTTCCCAGGTAAACAGACCCTGCCAAAATCTGCCACACCAGGACTTTACGTGAAAATCAGATCATAATTATTCTTACATTTATGTTTTTAACCTTTACTTTTTCTTTCCTCTTCATGAAAGTCTCTTATAAGAAATAACAAAGGAAAATAGGAGGAAAGGAGACAGGAAGCGGAGGAAGGAAGTAAAAGAGGAAGTTAATTGAAGCTTGCATTTATTTGAATTCTGGCTTAATCAAGGATTTCACTATATTGAAGAAAGGCTAGTTTTCTGTCAAATTTGCTTACAGATAATATTGAATGAGTCATTTAAACAATTACAAACTTAAGCTATAGGTTTTTCTGCTTTGAGCTTGTTTTGGGGATAAAGTTCCCAGAATACTGTTACACCTTTATTCCAGAGGTCTAACTCATAAGTTCATGGGCACTAAACCCAGAATTAAATTTTACACTCTATTTGTATACTAGCCATTTCTAAGTTCCCCCTTGCCAGAGAGAAAAGGCTAATGTGAGCCCTGGCCACTGGGAACCATAGCCCTGGCTATGTCTACGGAGGCTCCTAAGATCTAACCTTTGAACATGTTGAAAATCCTGATGAAAACTGTGCTCCAACCCAAACATCTGCCAGAGTCGCCTTATGTAATTGCATGAGAAATATTCTTGTGAGGTAGGAGGTCCAGCTATTTAGAGAAAACCTGTACTGTGATTTTACCTTGTTGGAATGGTTCTCATCCATCGGTATTCCGAAATGCAGGTTTCTGAAGGTAAAGTGGCTTAGCTGGGATAGCAGGGAAGCTCATTTCAAAGCTGGCAGTGTTTCTCAGTGGCAAAAATGTGTTTGTTTGTTTGTTTTCAGCTTGCTCAAATGAAGACTATCTTCCATATTTCAAAAATTAAACCCTAAATTATCCTACATATTATGTTTCAGATTTAATATTTACCTTATTAGCACAGGCATGAGAGGTAAGCTAAAAACAATTACTTAGTCTATCACAAAACACATTTATAGGTTTTTGAAGAAAATAGATCCGATTGTTGAGAGGCACCCAGGAGGAGTTTCAGCAGCTAAGCCCCTCACGCCTGGCACACCCTCCCGGAACGTCGCTCAGTGCTCACGCTGCAACCGCCAGCCACGTCCTCCATCAGTCCTGCAGCAATTTGGATTCGGGGTGCAGCTTTGCTTACACCTGCCCCCTTCCTTCAGTGCAATCAACCTGTCTATTTCTTTAAGGTAGCAGTGTCCAGAGTGACAAGAACAGTCCCAGCTAAGCCGATCTGTGTGTCCCTCCGCAGGCAGGCCGGTGGTGGCGGCTGGTGATACTGGACCAGCCCTGCCGCTCATCCTGTTCCCTGCTGGTACTGGCTGTTCCTTCAGACATGTGTGCTACCTTGGGCAAACAGACAGAAAAGGTATATGGCAAGCCCTTCTGCACATTTTATGATTTTATTAGGATCACGCAGGTAGTATGGTGTCATGGGAGAGCTCTGCCATTGATGGCCTGCTGGGCGACCAAGGGAGTTCAGCTCTTTGTGAAACTCCAGCTCTGCCCTCCGTAACCCAGAAGATCCCTTTTTTCACTACCACCAAAGTTGGATTGCTCTTCCTTGCCAAACATGATTTTAGAAGTTAGAATTTAAAAATAGTTTTAATTCATTTTCATGCCCCCAAAGAGTCAATAAGACAAAATCTAACATAGTATTAAAACTTGGAGGAGAAAATGGAATTCTATTTATAGAAAGTTATTTTACAATCAATGTTATAGAAGTTATTCTCTCCTCTCAAGTGATACATCTTTAAAATAAAAAAAAATAAGGAGTTTCACTTTACTTAGGTTTTTGTTTAATCAATCTTACTGACATTTTGTGAGTTCCACAGTACAGGGCACATTATGTTACATTTATCCCTAATTACTTCATTTTGGAACTCTCGCAAATGATATTCTTTTGTTGTTAACATTTAGAAATACGATTCCTCTTTAAATACTGCCCTATTCTGCACTCCTATTAAGCTCACTCAGGACTTCTAGCAGCATTTTTATAGATTCCCTATAATTTTCCACATTTATTACCATGTTGTGAGGAAATAAAAATATTTCAATCCTTTCTTTCCACTCCATGTGTCTTTGATTTAATTTTCTGACCTTTAATGAACTGGCCAGGACCTTCCACTCAATGCTGAATAGAAATGATGAACAGAGGGTGCTGACCATAGACACTGGAACTGGTGGGTTCAAACCCTCCCAGGCCTGCCAAACAACAATGACAATTACGACAAAAATATAGCCTATGTTTTCACATAGTAAATGAGAAAATCTCATGAGTGTTATGTCAATCAGGTTGATAAAAATATCTCAGATTGTATGCGAAGCCTGCACACTGTACCCCATGATTGAACTAATGTACACAGCTATGATTCAATAAAATAATAATAATAATAATGATAATAGCCTTTCAATAACAACAAAAAAAATAGCTGGGTGTTGTGGCAGGCACCTGTAGTCCCATCTACTTGGGAGGCTAAAGCAAGAGAATTGCTTAAATCCAAGAGTTTGAGGTTGCTGTGAGCTGTGACGCCACGGCACTCTACTGAGGGTGACACAGTGAGACTGTCTCAAAAAATAAGAAATGATGAAATGGACCTGCTGTCCTCATTCTCAATCTTTAGGAAGAAATTATCCAGTCTGTTATCACTAATCTGATGTCAGCTGCAGAGTTTGGTAGATATTTTTTATTTGGTGGAGAAAATTCTTTTGTCTTTCTAGTTTGCTGATAGTATTTTTATTTTCTGAATTTTTCCAAAGGCTTTTCCTCCTTTTACTGACATTAACACATAGTCTTTTCTCTTTTACTTCATTAATATGGTGATTACAATATCAGTTTTTAAAGAATAAATAAACATTGATTGGCTAAGAAAAACCCCACTTTGTCATGGCATATTATCCTCGATACATCACAGAATTTGATTTGCTACTGTTTAATAAAGATGTAGATAACTATATCCATGAAAGACGTGGGTTCATAGTTTTTCTTCTTCTTTTTATTTTTTGTAATATCTTTCTTGGGTATTAGTAATGCTAGCCTCATAAGATGAGTTTGGAAGTATATCCTCCTCTATTTTTTCAAAGCAATTATGTAGAATTAGTATTATTTCTTCCTTAAATATTTGAAATAAGTTACCAGTCAGGCCACCCAGGCCTGGAGTTTTATTATATTTGTGTAAAAGTTTTTAGTTATAAATTCCAAATTTTAATACATATAGGTAAACTCAGACTATTTTTGAGTCAAATGTAGAGATTCTTAACTCTCAAACAGCACTTATTTTGTCATTGAAGTCAAATTTATTGCCATAAAGTTAGATCCAGCATTTTCCTTCTAATGCTTCTAATGCTGGCAGACTTCATAATTCCTAATTTGGTGATGGTGTCTTTATTCTTTTTTCCTTTAGTAATCTGAGCTCATAAGTGTACGGATGTTTTCTTAAGAACCAGCCTTGATTTAATTTGTATTCTATTTGTTTGCCTATTTTCTGTTTTATTGTCTTCTAGTTTTTCTTTATTATTTCCTTCTTTCACTTACTTTGGTTAACTTCATCTTTTTCTTTTCTAGCTTCTCAAGCTTAAATCACATATTCTTTACTTTTTTTTTCCTTTTCTAAAATAAGACTTTTGAAGTGTAAAATATCTAAGTGCTGTTATACCCACATACCACACATCTTAATGTACCATGCTTTCTTTAGTAGTTCAAAATATTTCCTAATTTCCTTGTGATGTAGCCCATAGCTATTAAAAGTCTGTTGTTTTGTTTCTGCATGATTGATACTTCTCTGATAGCTTTTGATTAATGATTTCTGATTTATTTCTACTGTGGTCAAAAATCATACTCTGATTTCATTACTTCTTTAACTTATTGAGATGGCCCAGTATATGTCTACCTTGGTAGATAGTCCATGGTCCCTTGGGAGGGAAGCGTATTCTTGTTCTACTGTGCCAGCATTCTCTGAAAGTCAATCACATGTTGGAACCTAATCACCATGTGAGAACTCTGAGAGGTGGGGCCTTTGAGGGGTGATTAGATCATAGGGCAAGAGCCTTCAGGAATGGAATCAGTGCCCTACAGACAGACACTAGAGAGAGGCTTGTGTCTTCCACCACATAGCGGGTGGCCATAGCGGGAAGCCGCCATCTAGGATAGGAGAGCAAGCCCTCGCCAGACACCGAATCTGTGAGCGCCTTAGTCTTGGACTTAAGAACTGTGAGAAATAAATTGTTGCTGTTTATAACCTACCCAGACGCTGGTATTCTGTCACCACATCCTGAAGGGCTAAGACATAGGCCAAGTTGGTCGATTGCATCACTCAAGCCTTCTATAGCCTTATTGTGTTTCTGTACTTTTTTCTTTTTTAATCAAAAACCAACAAAGAATTGTTGAAATATCCACCTATAATTGCAGAGTTGTTTGGGGTTTTCTTTTTCAATTTTGCTTTGAATATTGGAAAGCTCTGTTATTTGGTGTGTAGACGCTTAAAGATTGAATGTCTCGTGTTTACTGCTTGATCAATAAAATGTCTCTTTCTAATCCCTGTTCTGAGGTCCATTTGTTTCCTATGGATAGAGCTATCTACTTCAGCTATCTTAAAATTAGTATTTATGTGGTACATATTCTACAGTCCTTTTACCTGGAATTGATTGTGCCTTTATGTTGAGTATGTTCCTTGTACAGAAAGTATAAATTGTGGTTTCAGCTCCAACAGGTCGGTGCTTAAGAGTTATCACTCCTTTCCTTAAAACAAACCAACAAAAAAAACCTGAACTGAAAATCAACAACTTTTCCTGGCCCCATTTGAGGCTGCACACCAAGTGCTACTTCCTAACTTGAAGTTCACATCCAAGACACGCTCACCGAGAGCAGAACCTCTGTAGCCGCCAAGTGCTAGAAACACTTAAATCATAATTGTGAAGAAGTTCTGGGGCCAAGGATGGATGAACACGAAGGGAGAAACTCTCACAGGAGTAGAGGGTCCTCCTCCGAGTTGTATAGGTTTTACCTTTGGGAACACACCAGGTCCTTACAGTGAAGACTTGAGAAAGAGTCACTTTAGGCTCTAGTAAGGGACCAGAGAACTAATCATTGTGAAATATGCCCAGCGCATTCTCCATAAAAGACATCTACTGTCCCACGGGAAAGACTTAATCAGAGTCTTATCTCAACTGGGGGAAAAAGAGACTCTTCTCCATTCCAGCCCTCTTTATCCTTCCTGTATTACTTAAGGGGTGATAGAAAAAGGCTACAACACATGTGTTAAGGTCACAGCCCAGGGAAACAGGCTAGCTAAAAGAACAAAATGTAATCACAAGATGTTTGAATCTTCCCTCCCCACACTACCACATCGATAGGGCTGCAGTATCCTGCAGTTTCAGCTAACAGAGTGAAAAGATGCAGGCTGTCTAGGGAAGAGGACCAGGGAATCCCAAACCTTGATCTAGACCAGGGGTTCTCAAACTATGGCCCGCAGGCCACATGCTTCGGTGTGAATTGTATTTGTTCCCATTTTTTTTTTTACTTCAAAATAAGATATGTGCAGTGTGCATAGGGATTTGTTCATAGTTTTTTTTTTTTTTTAAACTAGAGTCTGGCCCTCCAGTGGTCTGAGGGACAGTGAATTGGCCCCCTGTTAAAAAAGTATGAGGACGCCTGATCTAGACAAGTGGACGGCACCTGTGGCTCAGTGAGTAAGGCGCCAGCCCCATATACAGAGGATGGTGGGTTCCTACCTGGCCCCGGACAAACTGCAACAAAAAAGATAACCTGGCGTTGTGGTGGGCACCTGTAGTCCCAGCTACTTAACCCTAACCCTAACCCTCCAAGAGCTAGAGGTTGATATGAGCTGTGACGCCATGGCACTCTACCGAGGGTGGCAAAGTGAGACTCTATCCCTGGAAAAAAAAAAAAAGAAGAAGAAGAAGAATACAAGAAGGAGAAGAATTCTAAATAAGACCAAAAGTGAATGTGGAGATATTACAACTGATACCACAAAAATAGAAAGAAGTAAGAGACTACCATGAACAATTTATATACAAAAAAACTTGATAACCTAGAAAAAAAGATAAATTCCTAAACACATACAAACTACCAAGACTGAATCATAAACAGAAAACCAGACAAGACAAGGAAAGAGGCTGAATTAGTACTAAAAAGTCTTCCATCAAAGAGACGCCCAGAACTTGATGATTTCACGATAGAATTCTACAAAACTTTCGAAAGGAACTAATATCAGTTCTTCTTAAACTCTTCCAAAAAATCAGAGGGGAAAGAATATTTCCAAACTCATCTTATGAGGCCGGTATTACTCTGATACCAAAGCCAGACAAGGACATAAAAAAAAAAAAAAAGAAAGAAAATTATAGGTTCAAATCCCTTGTGAACATTGATGCAAAAATCATCCCCTAAATACTAGAAAACTGAATTCACCTGAACATTAGAAGAATCATTCACTGCAGTCGAGCAGGATTGATCCCCGGCATGCAAGGATGACTGAACAGGTAAATCAAAAAATACGCTACAACACAGTAACAGAATAAAAGATAAAATACATATGATTGTCTCAATGGATATAGATAGAGAAGACATTCAATGAAATTCCAAATACTTTCATGATAAGAATTATCAAAAAATTAGGTATAGAAAGAGTGGACCTCAATACAGCAAAGGCCATGTATGACAAGCCCATAGCTAACATCATACTCAATAGTGAAAAGTTAGATCATACTCGACAGTGAAAAGTTAGATCATACTTGACAGTGAAAAGTTAAAAGCTTTTCCTCCAAAATCAGAAGAAGACAGGGATAACCATTCTTGGTGCTTCTATTAGATACAGTACTGGAAGTCCAAGCCAGAGCAATTAGGCAAGAGAAATAGATAAAAAGTCATCCAAATCAGAAAAAAAGGAAGTAAAATGGGGTTTGTTTGTAGCTGTCATGATCTTATACATACAAAATCCTAATAATCCAAAAAAACAAAAAAAACTACTAGACAAACTCAGTAAAGTTGCAGAACACAACATTTACACACTAAAATCAGTAGCATTTCCATATATTAACAAAGAACTATTCAAATACAAAATTAAGAAAAAAATCCCATTTACGATAGCTACAAAAAATACTTAGTAATAAATTTAACCAAGGAAGTGAAAGATCTATATGCTGAAAACTGTTTTCATTGATGAAAAAATTGAAAAAGATATAAATAAATGAAAAGATATTCTCTGCTCACAGAGTGGAAGAATTAATATCATTATAACATCCATAGCAGTCTAAAAATTTAGTGCAATCTCTAGTCAAAATTCCAATGATATTTTTCAGGGAAATAGAAAAGGTAATCCTAAAAATGTATGTGAAACCACAAAAACCCTGAACAGCCAAAGTAATCTTCAGCAAAAATAACAAAACCAACACTACCAACTACCCGATTTCAAAATGCACTGTGAGTCTGTAGTAATAAAAACCACATGGCACTGCATAAAACAGGCACACCCACCAGCAGAACAGGAGAAGAGAGCCTAGAAATAAACCCATGCATTCGTGATCAATTGATCCTGACAAAAAAAACTAAGAACACACATGGGAAAAAGCAATCTGTTCGCTGAAGGGTGCTGGGGAATTGGACGTCCATATGCACAAAAGAATGATACCACATAAAATATCAATTCAAAATTGCTTAAAGACTTAAACATAAGTTCCAATGAACCTTTTTCTTTTTTGAGACAGAGTCACACTCTACCACCCTGGATAGAGTGCTGTGGTGTCACTGCTCTCAACAACCTCAAATGCCTGGGTTCGGGCGATTCTCTTGCCTCAGCTCCGCAAGTAAATGGGACTACAGACACCTCCACAATGCCTGGCTAGTTTTTCCATTTTTAGTAGAGATAGGGTCTCCCTCTTGTTCAGGCTGGTCTCCAATTCCTGAATCAAGGAATCCTCCAGTCTTGGCCTCTCAGAATGCTGGGATTACAGGTGTGAGCCACTGTGCCCAGCCCCAGAATTTCCAATTTAATAGTGAGTACATGTGTTCTGGCTTGTCCACTGTTGCCATTCACCATTCCACTTAGGAGAATGGTCTCCATTTTGGTCTCTAGATTGTTGCAAAATATATTAATTCATTTTTATGACTGAGTAGTACTCCCCAGCATACTTACACCACATTTCACTAATCCATTCATAAATTGATGTGCACGGCAGTTGATCACATCTTTGTGACTGTGCACTGTGCTGCAAAGAACATCCTAATATGAGTCTTTATGTGAAAAAATGACCTTTTCCCCCTGGGTAAATAAATACCCAGTAATGGGATTGCTGGATAGCATGGTAGGTCTATTTTTAGTTCTTTGAGGAATCCCCATGATATTTTCTATAGAGGTTGTACTAGTTTGTAGTCCCAACAGTACATAAATGTTCCTTTCTCTCCAATTCCATGCCATCTAGCCTTCTATGTTTGGGGAATTTGTGATAAAAGCCATTCTCACTGGGGATAGGTGACACCTCATCGTGGTTCTGACCTGTATTTCTCTTATGCTTAGTGCCGAGGAGCAGATTTTCATGTGCTTTCTGGCCATTAGTCTGCACTCATATGTAGGGACAGAAGCCAAACTCAACAGAAATCAAGGAGGTGCAGGGGAGGAGAAGGGGATGGGTGAAATTACACCTAAGAGGCAAGACACAACCGGTACAATGTGCACTATTTGGGTGATGAGCACATTTATAAGTTTGACTCAAGTGGTACAAAAGCAACCCAAGTAACCAAGACATTGGTATTCATGTAATGTTCTGACATATAATAAAAAGACTTAAACATAAGACTTGCAACTATAAAACTGATAGAAGAACCATAGGGGAAATTGTCCATGACATTGATCTGGCACATGATTTTTTTATATATATAACACCAAAAGCACAGGCAACAAAAGCAAAATAGACAAATGTGATTCTATCAAACTAAGAATCTTCTTCACAGCAAAGGAAACAGGCAACAGAGTGCAGAGGCAACCTAAAAAAATTAGATAATACATTTGCAAACCATACATCTTATAAGGAGTTAATATCCAAAATATATAAGGAACACAGAAACTCAATAGTAAGAAAACAAACAAGTTGATTAAAAATGACCCTAAGACCCAAATAGACATTTCACCAAAGATGACACAGAAATGGTCCATAGGTCCACGAAAAAATGCTCAGAATCACTAATAATCCAGGAAATGCCAATTAAAACCAAAGGGAGATATCACCACCTCACACCTGTTAGAATGGCTATTACCAATGATAAAAGACAGCAGGTGCTGGTGAAAATGTAGAGAAAAGGGAGCCCTTACACACTGTTGGCAGGAATGTAAATCAGTACAGCCATTGTGGAAAACACTATTACTCCAAACACTAAAAATAAAACTATAATAGGATCTACAAATCTCAAAACTGAGAACACATGAAGGATGCCACAGAAGTGTATTCAAATTTTAAGAAAGGGAAAAACTGTATTAAAACTGTAATGATATATACAAATAACACCTGTCATCTTGTATATTGTATCTTGTATCTCTTATAATCACAACAGCCAAATGTGACTTCAGTATCACAATTTTAAAGCAATTTTTTCTTTCTTAAAATGTGTATGCATTTTTTGGCTCTATCTGTATATTAAAAGTGAAATCAGCATGTCAAAGAGCTATATGCAGCTTCATGTTCATTGTCACATTATTAACATGTGGGCTCAACCAAAGTGTCCGCCAACAGAAAGGATGAATGAAGAAAGTGTACATCTCTAACCTACGGAATATACAGTTCAGCCTTGTAGAAAGGAGGACATTCTTTCATGTGCAACAAAATACACATATGCAGTCTTCCACAGGTCGCCAGCTAGTTCACTCAGCACAATTTGCGACATAGGGAATCTTTTCCCCACTGAATGTTTTTGATAGACTTATGAACGATCAAATGACAATAAGTGGCTGGGTTCATCTCTTGGTTCTCTATTCTGTTCTATAAATCTGCCCCTCTGTTTTTGTGCCAGTACCATGCTGTTTTGATCACTATAGATTTATAAGATAGCCTGAGGTTGTGAATAATACAATGGTATATTTCAAAACTATTAAGAATAGAGCATGAATGTCTTACCACAACATAAGCAAGCAAGGTGATTGTTATGTTGATCAGTTTGATGCAAGCATTCCACGTTGTTTATCCATTCAGCACATTGTACCCCATAAATGCATTAATGTACACAGTCATGATTTAATACAGAAAAAACCTACATGTATACAAACCTGGAGGACATTATGTTAAATGCGATAAACCAGACACAGAAAGATAAATACCACATGATTATAATTTAAAAAGTCAAACTCATAAAGAACAAAATGGAGGCTCAAGGGTAGGGAGATAAGGCCAAAGGGCAGAAAATTCCAGTTCAATGACGTAATAAATTCAGGAGATCTACTGTACATCACAATGACTATAGTTAACAACCACACATTGTATGACATACTGGAAAGTTGCTAAAAGAAAAAATGTTCAATATGTGGGGAAACATTCCACAATACATACATATATCAAAAGATCACAGTTTATGCTATAAAAATACGTAAAATTTTTACTTTGCAATTTTAAAGAAAGTAAATAGATAAAAGCCTTTATTCTGAAAGTCCTATTATCTCTGTGATTCATAGGTCTGTCTCCATCGACTGATTATTTTTCTAATTATGGTTCATGCTATTGCAGTTGTCACATTTAGTAATATTTGATTTGATATCAGCTGAACATCATGACTAACAATGAGTGTCTTAGGCCATATTCTGTTGCTATTATAGAGTACCACAGACTGAGTAATTTATAAGAAATGCTTATTTCTCATAGATCTGGAGGTAGAGAAGCCCAAGAGCATGACAGAAGCATCTGACAAGGTCATCCCACAGTGGGAGGGAGAAACGCAGGAGGGTGAGAGAGCACGAGCACTGCCGCTTACCATCACCTGCTATGCAGCAATCCACCTGCTCCCAACATAGGACAGTACTCCGTCCATCAAGCCTCTACTCCTGTACTCCTCAACCCCCACCACTGCTCCACTAGGGATCCTGCTCCCAACAAAGGACATTACTCCGTCCATCAAGGCTCTACTCCTGTACTCCTCAACCCCCACCACTGCTCCACTAGGGACTATGCTCCCAACATAGGACATTACTCCGTCCATCAAGGCTCTACTCCTGTATGCCTCACCTCCCACCACTGCTCCACTAGGGATCCTCCTCCCAACATAGGACATTACTCCTTCCATCAAGGCTTTACTCCTGTACTCCTCAACCCCCACCACTGCTCCACTAGGGATCCTGCTCCCAACATAGAACATTACTCCGTCCATCAAGGCTCTACTCCTGTACTCCTCACCTCCCACCACTGCTCCACTAGGGATCCTGCTCCCAACATAGGACATTACTCCATCCATCAAGGTTCTACTCCTGTACTCCTCAACCCCCACCACTGCTCCACTAGGGACTATGCTCCCAACATAGGACATTACTCCGTCCATCAAGGCTCTACTCCTGTACTCCTCACCTCCCACCACTGCTCCACTAGGGATTATGCTTCCAACACACGCATTTGGGGGACACATTGAAAGCATAGTGATGAATATCTGAATTTTTCTTTTTTTTAGTAGTGAGATTAGTTCCAGAAAGTAGTCTAATTATTTGTAAATTAAGTGATCTTACAAGACTTGTTTTTATTCTTCGTAAAGGTGGATAAAAAGTAATGTTTTAAATACAGTTAAGCCCTACAACTAAGGCATGATGTTGTGAGATTGTCCATGTTTCCCAGTGGCCACAAAGGACCTTCTGTTGGGATGACCAGCGGTCAAACATCCCCTCAGCTCACAGCTTGCTCGTTGACCTTGGCCTGGACTTGTGAAGTTTCCATGTACATGTGGACAACTTGGGAATCAGCGTGGGCTCCAGTAAACTCCGTGCAGATGCCCAAAGCTTTCTTCTTTCTTTCTTTCTTATTTTTGTTTTTGTTTAGCTCTCTTGTTTCATAACTCTGCTTTGCATTTTCCAGTTAATGCAGCCCCTGGATTTCTGGTATCAGTCTCCTCACTCAGTCAGACCAGCATCCTTTTGAGATATTCCCCCTGTACCTCGCTCCAGAACGTGCCCCCAGAGAGAAAATGAGGTGATGTGGGGATGGGATTCGTTCCGCTGGTTTCCCTCCTCTCAGGAGTCACAGCCTTCCAGGCCTGTGGCCCAGTGTTTAAAAACGGTTGTTTCCTATATTTTATCTAGTAGTTTTCTAGTCATTTATGGAAGGCAAATAAGTCTGTTTTCTTTGTCCAGTAGGGCTAGAAACAAAAGTCTAACAATGTATTTTGACTTATTTTTTCACAAACTTTGCATAATAGGATAATAATAAGTAATAATACACTTCAAATGTGCCAAGTACTATGAAATGTGCCTTTTAAAAACATCTCAGATGGTCATCTCATATGAACAAAAATACCACAAAGCACACCTGTTAAAAGGCCAAATTCCAGACACTGGTACCATCAGATGTGGAATAAAAAGAATTCATATTCCTTCCTGGTAGCAGTGCAAAATAGCACAGCTACTTTGGAATATAGTTAAGCATCTCCTTATAAAACTAAACACACTCATCATATGATCCACCAATCACACTGTTTGTATTTACCCAAATGAAGTAAAAACAGCTTTATTTAAAGAGGGTGGGTGGGCATGGGGCTCACATCTATAATCCCAGCTCTGGGGGAGGCCAAGGTGGGTGGATTGATTGAGCTCACGAGTTCAAGACCAGCCTGAACTACAGCAAGACCCCATCTCTACTAAAAGTAGCCAGTTGTGGCAGGCACCTATAGTCCCAGCAACTCAGAAGGCTGAGGCAAGAGCATCACTTAAGTCCAAAAGTTTGTTGTTGCTGTGAGCTATGATGCCACAGTACTCTCTAAGGGCAACCAAGTGAGAATCTGTCTCTAAATAAATAAATAACCAGCTTCATTTATAATTGCCAAAATTTTGGAAGTGACCAAGATGACCCTTAGTAGTGGATGGTAAGCTGTGTGCATCTGGACAAGGGGATACAAAACAAAAAATGGATGAGCTATCATACCATGAAGAGTCATGAATACCCTTACAGGCACCTTACTAGGTGAAATAAGCCCACGTACTGCATGATCTGCTATGTGACATTCTGGGAAAGGCAAAACTATAGAGACAGTAAAGGGGTCTCTTTAGGAGCTGGAGGGAGGCGATGTTGACATGCAGAGCACACAGGAATTGGGGGCAGTGGAAAGACGCCAGCGTCCTGCCTTCTGATGACTTGGCCGCTGTGGGCTTTACTTACGTCTTTGGATCAATATGATCAATATGAAGATCACAGGCTTGATTCAATTTATATTAAATTTCATGATTATCTAATTTCTTCAAATTAAAAAAAATATTTTGAGGTTGAGAGAGAGAGAGAAGGAGAATCAATCCATCTTAGATAAAAACCCTTATATTTGGTCTTAAATTTGGACTGGGAGAATTTATACTCTCAATCATCTGCTGTAGCACTTATAAAAGTAATAACAAGTGTCTGTGGAAAGAATTATGAAGGCCTAAAAAAGATGATTGAAACATCTGGAATCTAGTTCCATCTCTATCTCAAGACAAAGTTTTAGTCTAAAACATACGGGAACTTAGGGCATTGAAAGAGACTGGCTTATCAGCAGTACTAGATCTAATTTTCTGAATGAACTGTCTGCTTTGTGAAGAGTCTTAGTCATAGGAGATCAGCTGATGCTGCCGCAATCAATGCTATTGTCATTATCAATGGATGACTGGAGTCTGAGGACAGCAACGTGACAGGCTGGGAGCATAAAAATCCATTCACTGTGGAAAAGGGAATTTGCATAGACATGAGCCCTTCTGGGTTTTACATTATCCCACTAATCTCCCCACTCCTTAAACACAATCACCTGCAATTGCAGACACTAAACTTTTTATCTTTGATGATATATCTGAAGCAGAAAAGACACAGCAGATTTTCAGAAGATGCTTTAGCATGGAGGTGTAAAACCGAGGATGGATAAAGGGAAGGTTTGAGTCTTCATATAATAAGCCAAGACACACACTTCTAAAACTGAACAGAGTTTGAAAAATGTTATTTTCTTTTTGGACTGAACTTGCCTCAAGTTGACATTCTTCAAAATCTCATTATTAATACAGGATAAAGCTTAAAATCTTATCCCATCCTTAATTAGAGTTAGAAGGTAAGGCACTTTTCTGCACTAAAGTCTATAAAATGAGTTTACATAACTTATTAGTTTTCTATCCAATATTTCAGTTTCATCTGAAGGAGGAGAAATGGTTATAGAAATAGCAAAATATCAGAATCAGAAACAAAACTAAAATAGCAGAGAAGTAAATTTCTCTTTTTAGTCATCTTCGCAACTTTTGAAACACTAATATGTTCATGGTAAAAAGAAACCCTCCTAAAATTCCTTGTAGAGTGTAATTAGAATCCTATTTGTAAGTGCAAACTTAGTGCCTGCCTTCCAACTGTCATAACAGAAAAACCAGTTCATTAATTCCTGCAATATGTCAGATGTGTAACCAGGGACACAAAATTATCAATCTTATACAGATATATATAATCAAAACCATGTTGACTTGCCCTTAGGATTGTAGTTTCTGAGTCCATATTCCTTCCTGTTGACCTTTTATATTTAAAATATGTTCTATGTTCTGTTGAATTAATTTTAGCCTAAAGCTGTCTCCTTACATATTTCAAGTCCAGCCTGAAGGCTGTTCTGTGCAGCCTGGGTTATAACATAACTGAACATGTACAGGCTGTGCCCTACTCCTGGGCTAGGTGCCGAGTTTTGGCCAATGGATGGCAACTGCTCAAAGCATGCTCAGATAAGGCCCATGCTGAGCTGTAACCCATGCAGCTGTCTCTGGACCTCCCTTCTGCTTCCTGGGTAGCACTTTTTTTTTTCTGTCCATTCGTTTTCTTCAACCTGGTAGCAGCACTGGAGCCTCTCTGAACTTATTCTGGTTTGGGGCCTGCCCAATTTACAAACAGTTCTTTGCTTGATTGAACTCTACTAAATTGACTTTGTCCAAGGCACTTTTTTTAACAGATGGTGTCAGAAGTGGGATCTGAAGTAGAGCTTCCAGTGACCCCTGGGAGCACAGAGGTACCAGGCCCAGGACCTGCTGGGCCCCAAAGCTGGGCACCATGGGTAAACTCTTTCCCAAATGTAGACGCTCTGCAAATTCTGTTTTGAGCTCTCAAAATGAGTTTCAGCAAATTTTGTGTTTGAACTGGGTTCATAAGTCACGACAGAAATTGCCTTGCACCCAGGATTGGACCAGAGCTGGTAATTAGCTAGCCTGGATCTGGGTAGGGGCTGCAGATGTCTGACCAGGGCACACAGAAACTGGCAGCAAGTGGCAATATTACAGTGGTACAAACTCCAGCTTTCAGGAATTTGCAGGGATCTTTGTGTTCTATTCCCTTTGTTTCTTATTCTTGTGCCCTTAGGTAGGGAAAGATCATTGGCTAAGTTGCTCATAAGATCAAGATTCAAGGTAAAGTAGGACCCTTACTTTCTGAAGAACTGAGTGTCCTGCTTTCCAGTTACTCCTGCTCACATGGGCCTAACTACGAGGTGCCAGAAACAGCACATGCTTACAGAAATGGGGAGATCTGACTAAGGTCAATTTAAAATTATAGTGTCATGTTCCCAACATGCAGCACTGCACTTGATGAAGGGCATCTGAAAATGAGGCCCCAAATCAGTCTTATCTAGGCATGCCTACTGAGCCCAGAAGCTTTTAAAAATATGAAGGTATATTTATTTCCTCTTTTAAGTCTCTTTATAAAAGGCAAATAAGACGTTTAAGTGACTAACTGATAAAAATTGAACCTGCTAACCTCTTGGTTTAGCTGCTATACTACCCTGAAGCAGATGGAAATCTCTGCAGGATAAAGTGTTTACCAAAGGTAGGCCCTCAGGAAATGCAAACTGGCTGCTTTTCTCAGACCTATCTATGCTGAGTCCAGGCAGAAAAAATTCTTTTTTATTGCCTATTACTTAGTAAACTCTACCCTGAACTCAGTAATTTTGGCTAAGAAATTGTAGGTAGGTTAGAAAGACCCTATCTAAAACACATTTTTCTGTCATTTAACTGGCTGTCATGAAAACCCTTTTGCAAATAGGGCAAATAATTTATTTTATAAAATACATTTATTGATTGACTGATTGATTGATTTTTATTTATTTTTTGAGACAGAGTCTCACTATGTCTCCCTCTGTAGAGTGTAGAGTGTGACATCACAGCTTACTGCAACCTCAAACTCCTAGGTTCAAGCAATTCTCTTGCCTCAGCCCCCATGTAGCTGGGACTACAGGCACCTGTCACAACACCTGGCTATTTGTGTTGTTGTTGTTGTTGTTTGTTTGTTTGTTTGTTTAGCAGGCCCAGGTTAGGTTCCAACCCACCAACCCTGGTGCATGTGGCTGACCCCCTAATCACTGAACTATGGGCACCCAGACAAATACATTTATTTCAAGGAAAAGTTTATTTATAAATTTGTCTTAGAGGAATGGCTGGGTCACTAAAAACACTTACCTTTGTTTTAAATTTACATAATGAGTCTCACCTTTGGTTATGAGGCCTTTGCGGGCCATTTTGCTTTAACTAGGTCTTTATGGACAAATATTTTTCTTCTTGGTATGAGCAAACAATGGTAAAATATTTAGGCCTAATACCTTAGCTCTAACCTTTTGAGATATAAATTTTCTACATTGTTTCACCTGAGAGTCATCTTTTTTTTAAGGGGGGATTTAATATGGATATATATGATTGAGTTATATTATTTGCATTTAAAACGTAAACTACAAAGTCTGAGTTGCAATTGATGCTACATTGTACCTGATGGGGGGAACTTACCGAGGCCCCCCACCCCTAGCTTGTGTTTTCTCTTGTGAGGGCCTGTCGTTGTTGGTTTACTATTTTCAGATTAGTACTGAGTATATGAGATGCTTGCTTTTCTATTCCTGAGATACTTTACTTAGAAGAATTTTCTTCAAATCCATCCAGATGGATGCAAAGATGCAAAGTCCCCAAAGTCTTTTTTATAGCTGAATAATATTCCATGGTATACATATAACACAACTTGAGAGTCTTCTTTTTAAAAGGCAAATTACTGCCTATCTAACAATTGCTGAGGGTAATAAAACAGATAATTGAAAGATTGATATCCTAATGGGAAAAAGAAAAATATTTAAAAGGCACAAAATGAAAATTCTTTATAAAAGCTGTACGATCTGCTTCCGTCTCTGTATCTCCATATCTGTGTGTTTGTGCGGGTCACATGTATGTGATAGTTCACAACCAAAACATCTAAAAGAGCTCTACTAATTGGATTAATAAAATTAAGCACTTAAAGACACCAGGAAAATAGAAATTAGTTCCAATACTTTGTAGTTCATGAGACTTTAGTAATCTTTGGTAAATAAAACTAGTTTTAAAATTGTTAAACTCTAGATGTTTAAGGTCATAAAACTGCTGCTTTTTGAATATTTTTGATGCTTGCTAGATGTGATCTTTTTTTTTTTTGAGACAGAGTCTCTTTCTGTGCCCTTGGTAGAGTGCAGTGGCATAATAACTCACAGCAACCTCAAACTCTTGGCCTTAAGCAATCCTCTTGCCTCAGCCTCCTGAGAGACTGGAACTACAGGCACCTGCCACAACATCTGGCTATTTTTTTCTATTTTTTTTAGTAGAGATGGGGTCTGGCTTTTGCTCAAGCTGCTCTAGAACTCCTAAGCTCAAGACATCCATCCATGGGGGCCTCCCAGAATAGTAGAATTGCAGGCGTGAGCTACCATGCCTGGCCTGCTTGCTAGATTTGCCTGTGAGTTTATGGTTTTGGTTTTGAGATCTGGATTCTTGGGTCTAGGTATGTTGCCATGATGAGGCCAGGGCTCTATTCTCAGTACCCAGGCCAGCAGCTACAAGGCAGAACCTAAAAACCAACTTCGCCCCTTCTTCTCTGACCCAGCTGTGCCTCCTGGCTATTCAGAGACGGGATGGATTCTTCAGGAACCCCATCTTCTGCCTCAGCTCCATACCTGGCATATAAATTGGGACTGCCCTTTGTAGCCATATAGCTAGGTGAGACCAGGAGGAGACATTTGAGAAAGGAGTTGTGTCAGAGTCTCAAAATCCTTTTTAGTAATTTAAAACTTAAAGTCATGTTATATTAAAGCGGATAATCCTAAAATGTCTGAGTCATTTGTAAGTTAAAATACTAAAACATTGGGGCAGCGCCTGTGGCTCAGTGAGTAGGGCACCGGCCCCATATACCAGAGGTGGGAGGTTCGAACCCGGCCCTGGCCAAAAACTGCAAAAAAAAAAAAAAAAAAAAAAAATACTAAAACATTATTTTAAAAGCCAAATATACTGATACCTTTTAATAGATACTAATTTGAGGAAACACCTTTCAAAAAAATCATAAAATGATTCTCAGCTATAAATACTGACAAAAACAGTTTAAAATTACTTCCTAAGGTTTTTACTAGAAATTGGCATTACCAATAGTTAAAACTGCAGTTAATATATATAATAAGTATTTCGTTGAAGAAAAAACAATTCTGTATACAGAAAAAAAACATGAACAAAAGCATGGTATACTTTTGGTAAAAAAAGTTATAAGGGCATGAAAACATATGCATGTTGAAAAAATTAATTTTATCTTGCTTTAAAGTTACTTAATAGTTGTTTCAAAAGGAAGGAATTTTAGAAATAGATAAAACTAAATAAATATATAAATTGGGGAATACAAAAAATTTATAAGTGCCTATGAAGGTTTATGGAAATCTGGTGTGGTCGAAACCTGAGTGAAATTTGATGGATTTGCTTATAGGATGTTGTTAAAATTGGCTTCAATATTGATAATACAGTAACACAAAATAAAATTTGGTTTTCTAGTTTAAACAGAAATGTTAGATGCTATTAATAAGACCCAGTAAAGTTTATGTATGTGTGTATATACATAAACACATGACACTATATAGACACACATACATAAACTTTACTGGGTCTACACATATACACACACATATATATACATTTTTTTAACCTTTTGAATACATTGCAAAAAGAGACAGAGAAGAGAGGGAAAGACAAGCTCGGTGTCACATGGTCTTCTCAGATCTTTTGATTGGAAAACTGTCTCTTCTGTATCAAAGAGAAAAGGTTTTTCCTTTTTAGAATTTTTGAATTATCAGTTTGGCTAAATAAATGAATATTATTTTACAGCAACCTGTGAGCCTATTTTGCTTAAGTATTTTAAATCTTTGACATATTTGGCAGGCTTTCAAAAATCAAATGTCAAATTCAAAAATTAGTCCTTTTATTAAAATCAAACTAAATTTGGAATCCTACACAGGGACCCTGCAGCATCCAGAGGCAATAAAGGGGATTATTTGATATGTTAAATTACTTGGGAAGTACTATCAAATAAAATGATGTTTAGCCTTCTTCAAGTTATATTTTGTGTCTATATTATTAATATATGTTCCAAAATTATAAGGGTTAAGAAATTTTAAGAAATTCTGACACATCTGGGTATAAGCAAACACTCGTAATTATAGTTGTTAGATTATTATAGACTGCAGAAACAACCAAATTTCACTGCCGATTGTGTCCTCAGCTATGACATTTTTAAGTCATTTCCAAAGTTAATTGCTTAATTTTGATATAATTTCTGAAAAGTCTTCCCAAGCAAGCAAAGTCCTAGAGTCCTCCAAAAAGGACCCTGACAAGCACTCTCTCAAGTGTCTAGAAACCTTAGGGTCACAGCCTTTGGACTGAGAAAGAATTCCCAGAACTTGAATAAAGAGACTGATTGATCTATAAAACTGCTAACCCAAGCAGGACAAGAATTAACTTATCGCTGAGAAAATACTTTGCCAGATTTTCATGCTAAACCAGCCAGCACTGAAATTGTTTAGATATGCAATTTGAATGAACCACATTGTCCAGGTCAAACGACCTGTGATAAGCCTTTTTAATAAACAATGGTTTGCATCTGAACTGAAGAAACAGAATTGGAATTGAAGAGGATGTAAGTCCAATGTGAAGCATGGGTATGTGGAGAGCCTGGACAGCCAACTGGTCCTTTCTGAGTCCTTAAAATGCTTCCATTACTGAAGGTCTGCTTCCTATGACTTCTCATAGCAGAAATAAAATAATCCAAACTAGAAGACTCTGTGTGTGAGTGCATGTGTGTATATAGATACAATGTGTGCATACGTGTGTGTGTGGGGGGGGTGAGTGTTCTAAATAACCAGAATGGCTTATGACTCATGTTTGGTTTGTCCAACTCCAATCCTGAGAGGATAATGGAACATCCCGAGAGCACAGTTCTTCTACCTGATGAGCCATTTAAACACTTATGTAGGGATTTCATTCAATTGTCATTTTCAATGCATTTTTTTCTGGTTATATAGATGCTTTTCTATGCTGGAGGGTGAATGTTGTAACAGGAGCTAAAAGGCCAATAGGAAATGTGTTTTCCTCAAGGGACATTTCTAAAGAAATCATTAATGGTAGAGGCATTTGTTTCACTGGGCAAGTTATAAAATAATTAGGTGAGGTATTACAGATAATAGTAGCATCAGGCAAAGAAACTAACTTGATTGGGGGCAGCGCCTGTGGCTCAAAGGAGTGAGGCCCCAGCCCCATATACCAGAGGTGGTGGGTTCAATCCCAGCCCTGGCCAGAAAACTGCAAAAAAGAAAGAAAAAAAAAATACTAACTTGATTGGATTGCTCTTATCAAAGGTATTGAAGGTTGATGACAATCAGATCAACTTCCAATGGGAACCACATAAGTTGCACCTTATGACATAATCCCAGGAGCCCAGTGCCCCTAACAATAGAACCTCATGTGCTTGCACTGTCTGCTGGTAGATGCAAATGTGACTATGGTTTGATGAGCCATTCCTAAGTATATTTCCACCAACTAAAGAAAGCTTTTCATGTCAAGGACTGAGCACCATTAAAACCCTACACAATCTATAACCGAGAGATGGGGTCTTCTGGGCATGTCCTTAGAAAGTCTGTCATTACACCTTAAACCATGAAATCTCACAACTAAAACAGGCCCCTCTGTACTCACTGGAGACCTGAAAGTAAAGCTAACCACAGAACTTTCTCCACTAGAGTAGATGGCCCCCTCGGTGTGGACAGCTGTATTCCAAGGTCATGGCCAAGATGTCTCTGTGATTAGGAGACTCTTTCTCCACTAGTGTAGATGATACCCTGGGTGTGAACAGCTGTATCCCAAGGTCACACGCAAAGCTTCTCTGTGATAAGAGTAGATGGCACCTTTGGTGTGAACAGCTGTATCCCAAGGTCAAGGCCAAGACATCTCTGTGATCAGGAGACTTTTTGTCCATTAGAGTATATGGCACCCTTGGTGTAGAGAGCTATATCCCAAGGTCCTGGCCAAGACGTCTCTGTGATCAGGAGACTCTTTCTCCACTAGAGTAGATGGTGCCCTAGGTGTGGACAGCTGTATCCCAAGGTCACAGTCAAGACTTCTCTGTGGTCAAGAGACTCTTTGTCCATTAGGGTAGACGGCACCCTCGGTGTGGACAGCTATATCCCAAGGTCATGGCCAAGACTTCTCTGTGGTCAGGAGACTCTTTGTCCACTAAAGTAGATGGTGCCCTCAGTGTAGACAGCTGTACTCCAGGGTCACGGGCTAAAGCTTCTCTGTGGTCAGGAGACTCTTTGTTTCTGTTTTGCTTTTGCCCCTGTGAACAACAGAACAAACAAGGAGGCCTCTCACACGTATACTTGTGTCTGTGGAAGGTTTCGCAGCCAACCTCCCACACAGACAAACTTCAGACTCAACAGATGAACAATGAAGTGTGAAAGTGCACAAGAAATTTTCATGGTATCTTTTCTGTTTGAAAATCAGTCAGAAACAGAACATTGAACCTACAACACAGGTAAAGAGAACCTTGCTCGGAGCCTTGTTTATCCTCCATAATAGGCCCCACAGCACATTCTACCGCAAAGGCTGTGCTCATACGTCACACTTCACACTCTCTCGCCCAAGTTGTGCTGGATAACAGTTGTGCTCTGGGTTACTTGCTGGCCACACAGGTAAGCCTCTGTGCAGTTTCTGACCCTCCCTGCTGCACACGCAGGGTAACGTCAGGCATCATGGAGACCCAGCAGCAGGGGCTTAATGCACAGGCGCGTGGTTGAAATGAGTAGACTCTTCCATCTGTTTGACTGTAGTTGATTTGGGTCACAGGGCGCTGGCTAAGGAGTAAGCTCCAACTCTTGCCACCCCCCTAATCATCACAATACTAGTCTCCCGGGTGAGTTATACTCACTCAAAGTTTAAATGTTCCCATGTAGCCATCGGTGAAATGTCAAATGGTCTCTCTTCAACTAGAACAACAAAAACTCAAAGAAATGTGTGACCTGAGCATCCTGTAACCTGTGAATGACTTGCTGAGACCAGAAGCCGAGACGGATGGCAACTGAGAGGGGCTCTGAAGCCAGAATGTCGGTCACACTCTCACTTCAGTGTGTACCCACTAAAAGGAAGGGAATTTCAAATACAGGAGGCCATCATCTTGGCCTGAGCTGTGCACTGGGCCCCAGTGGTCAGAGCGAGGCGGGATGGAGCCTCTCACAGTAGGAGCAATGTCATCAGACTGAAACTTCAGGAAAGCAGGTGCATCCTAACACAGACTAGCTTTTATTTTTCTCCTGATGATAAAAGATTCCAACACAAGGATATCTCCTCTACTCTGATCCTCAGAAAAAAGAAGTCTTGGTTCCCACCTCACAAAATCCTTTGCTCTGCTGTTTCCTGGCAAGATCTGACACCAAGATGTCTAGTTATGGACGTGTGATGTCCGTGCCTAGAAGTTTCCTCAAAAGAAGTTGACCAAAAGGGGAAAACTGTTACATTAAGGTTAGCCTAAAGCTGCCTGCTTACAATTGTAAGTTCAGAGAATTTTTCTGTATCCTCACTCAGGCATAACCTGACTAGACGTGTAAACAGGCTGAGATCACGCTTGTGCCAACCACCAAGTTTCGGTCAATCTAAGGTGGCCAGGTGTTCAAACCTCAAATGCTGAGTGAGATCCTTGCCTAAGACCAAGTTTTTGACTTGAGGTCTACACTTCTGATTTAAAGGTTTGCCACATTTCTCTCTCACATCCATAGATATCTCTGTTAGAAAAGGAACAGTTTGGAGGCCTTGTGAGACAGTGACCCAGGCACCAGGAAGTAAGCACACAAAGGTAGTACCTGTTGTCATGACACACAAGGAAAAGAAATGAATTTGATATTTTCAATATAATAAATAAAAACTTTTCTTTAAGAGTCAGTGACCCTTGCAAACTAATACAGTCTCTTTGGAAAGAAGTATGGAGAATCCTCAAAGAACTCAAATAAGACCTTCCATTTGATCCCCAAATCCCATTACTAGGGATCTACCCAGAAGACAAAAATTTCATTTTACCATAAGGACAAAAAATTCATTTTTACCATAAAGACAAAAACTAGATTGTTTATCACAGTTCAATTTACAATCTACAAGATGTGGAAACAACCCAAGTGCCCATCAACCCCTGAATAGATTAATAATCTGTGGTATATGTACACCATGGAATACTTCAGCCATTAAAATATGGAGACTTTACATCTCTTCACCTGTGTAGAGCTGAAACACATTCTTCTTAGTAAAGTATCACAGGAATGGAAAAGCAGGAATCCAATGTACTCAACATGAATATGAAGCCAGTTGACTAATGCAAGCCCACACAAAAGAGAAACTCAGTTAATTCAAGTTGAGGGGAGGGGAGAAAGGTGGAGGGTAGAGCAGGGGAGAGGGGTAAGTGTGCTCCCAGTCAATGGGCACAATGTAAGGGGACACAGCCTACCTCCATGAGGACACAGGACACAACTACACCAGGGACGTTACCTGACAAACAGACGTTGTAACCTGATCATTTGTACCTTCGTATCAATCAGAAATTAAAGAATAAAATAAAAGAGAGAGCTAGTGCCATCTTTAATCCCTAAGCTGAGTGAGCACGCCCGGGTGAGCCACCGACTCACTGTGCCCTTCAGGGCGACCGTCACGGCTCTTCACTTCCTCAGTTTACCGTGGGTAATAGTGGCCCACTCGGAGGGATACTCGCTCTTAACTCTGTTCAATGGAAACGACACGTCCTGGGCAACACGATTAAAAACTGACTATAAACTATCAACCTTATTTTGAAGCTTGAAACAGGCGGATGTACCAGGGAAAGTTTTAAAGTGATAGAGTGAGACGGTAACACTCCCTTTTCAGCCAGCTTCACATCGCTGGGGACAGACCCCGCCCGGATGCCACTCCCTTTAGGCTCCAGTTGAGCTGCTAACGAGACGATTCTTTACAGGAGGGAGATGACAATGCCCATCTTTAGCTCCTATCACCGTCCCTAGGAGCTCACAGCCACCCCCAGACCTGCTGAGTAGAGCGAGGATTTCCAAACCTGGCTCCCTGGAGCAGTGAATGCCCTGACCCTCCTGGTCTCCGGGACGCTGCTCTAACGGACTACCTCAGCCACAGTGGTGTAAGAAAAACAAGGATTCCTTGCAGGGAAAGGTAGAGAAAAGAAGGCCATTTTCAACCCCACTAAAACCTGCAGAATTCTTCCATCCTGCCTGTACTTTACAAAGACCTTGAGCTCAGGTGACAGGACTGAGGGACCCCATAGCACTGGCCCACACAAATATCCTGACCCCCAATTCAGCACATTCTACACTACAAAGCACTGCCTTATTTTCTTGGAAGAGAAAAGAAATTTCTCGACAACCACAAAAAGAAAAAGCCATGTGCAATGACTCCAAAATTCTCTGTGTGCCTTGCAACCGTTCGTTTTGCTCACATTTCTGTGTGAGCCAGAGTATTCCACGGATAACAGGGGGCAACGGGCCTGAGGGGAAACACAGACAAAGGCTTGCTGCTGCAGTGGGTCACCGGCAGAGGTTTTCTGGACACACCAACATGTGCAGTGAAGGCATCTCAGTTGGAACCAGGTGTCAGATTACATGGCTTCGTTTTAGCAATATTAACCAAGAGAGTTTCCAATTTGTGTTAATCATTTATTTAAGGCCACATAATAAAAAAGATAATCACACTCACAAAAGTGTGGATGATATGAGAAAAACATATTTAAAGTATCACTAACCCAGAAGTGTTAACGTAAATAACTGAAAAGAATATAAAAAGATTTCTGAGTCATGCGTAAAGAAATCACACTACCTGAGTTGCTGAAATCAGCTTTAACAGTGAGGATTTAGTATTAGGAAATTTTTCATAAGAAAAGTGATATCTCAACTCGCAATTTCCAGTTGCAAATAAAATACTACAGCTGGAAAAATATACATATTGAAATTCATAAAATTCCCATGAAAACAAGAAAGGAAGTCTTCTCCTTGCTTCGAATCAATGTGGAAAAGACATTAAGTGCTGGCATGATCTAACTGAAGGCTGGTCTCCCTCCCCTATTATTAATGTGGAAATAGTGACCTCGAAGGTAAAAACAATTGCATAAGAGCCGTCCCCAGTTTATAAAATACTAATGGGTCAGCATCCAGAGTAAGCACGAAAAAATAATATTAGTGTTGCTAAATAGATGGCATTTATATAATCGTTCTCTGCTAACATGAAGGAGGAAATTATGGTTTCAAACAATCATCGAAAGAAAATAAATGTCTCTTTGCACAGTAAGAACTTGTCATTATTTAAGGTATAGTGACCAGCCTGTGACTGTCTCCCCGGAAGCACAGGGAAGACATTCTTGGGTGATGCAGGATGGACACTTGGATAAAAAGGGAATTAATCATCTTCTTTAGAACTCCTGGTGTTTCACTGTCCATCTTGGACACCACAAAGGAAAAACCAGTACCCTGTGAATGAGTGAACACTTCCCAGTTAACCTCGTTGCGAGCTCCACAAATGAGGAAAGAAAACCACTTATCTTGGAAGACACGTTATCAAACCTCAGAGAGATGATGAAAAGGAAAAATCGAGGGAATTACAAATAAATACTTACAAAAATTAAGTCATGGACCTGACTTTCAAACAATGAGTGGATTTTTCCCCCTCTAGTAAAAACAATGTATTTGTTTATACATATATTTTATTTATATTTTACACAAGGGCCCTATGAATAACTATACTTAACAACTGTAACATCTGTCTTTCCATATTCTTTATTCTATTATTATCTCTTGGTGACTGATTTATGGATTAGCTACAGTACAATTTCATGCTCACTTTTGCTGTACTGTTTCAAGCTGATTTCCATTTTGTTTTAAAAGTGCAAATATGATTTTACTTTTACTTTTCCCCATAAAAGCATATCTCGTCATGTTGGCAGCGACACTGTGGGACAGGTGCGTCTCCAGCTCTGGGGGTGAGATTTGAGGAGACCGTCACTTAGTAGGGTCACGGGGGAGGATTCTGGCCTTATGTTCTCACCCCACCATCTATGTCCTCTGCATCCACTGTGCTGGGACTTCTATAAGAAAACACATCTAACTCCTGGTTATTATTCACTTGGAGGATACTCAAGACACGTTTACTGAGTACCTCTTACTTTTTATTTTTCCAAAGACAATATGGCTAACATGGATCTGATTATTTTATTTTTCTATAAGGATGTGTGTTTTCCAGATCATTTACCTTGTGTTAGCTCAGCTGCCTACCTTTTCCCAGCCATTCTTTCTTTCTATCACACACCATTAGTGAAGAACTAGTAGCTAACATATCTACTTGATTGTTCACATACCCACCCCCAACCAGTTTTGCTTCAACTCATTTTATTGCAAGGATAACCTTTAAAATCCTTCATCCATGAAGAAGTTGGCAGATACACTGCTGAGGGGATTTTTCTTCCAGGGAAGCAGAATCAATATTTCTCAAAGAATCTCAGAGTTGCAAGGGAGCAAACACAGCAGAGAAATTCACTTGCCTAACAATCCGCCAGCGGGTGTGGAGAATCAAGATATCCCAGCTGGAAGGAGCCACGGACCCTCAGGCCGAGCTGCCTCTGAGATCACAGCGCACGAGAACCTGAACGCTGGGTCTGCTTGCCCCAGCAGCCCCAGGCCGCTGCCCGGTTGCAGTTTCCAGCCCATGAACATGCACAATGTGTGTGTACAATGAGACCCTCCTGCTAGCCTCATCTGTAGGGCAAAACTACTTGGCTTCCGGCTCTCAGAAAATGCTCACTTCTCCCTGTAGATGTATCCAGTATATTTAAGATGAATATAGATGCCAGCCTATATAGGATTGTCTTTTTTCCCCAAATAACTGTGATGGTCAATACGCTGAAAGTCCATGTAAATACAAGACATGAATGTTTGCAGTGAAGGGAGCGTGGGTACTTACTAACACAACTGAAATCAATCTGCTGTGCAGATGATGAGATCTTATAAACAAATCAGAAAGGGCCAGAATCTGTGCTTTGAAGGTTGAGTCAAACCATGGGCCTATCAAAAATGTCCTATTTCAGGCTCGGTGTCTATAGAACAGTGGTTATGGTGCCAGCCACATACACAGAGGGTGGTGAGTTCCCACCCAGCCTGGGCCAGCTAAACAACTGCAACACAATAATCACCAGGCGTTGCGGCAGGCACCTGTAGTCCCAGCTACGTGGGAGACTGAGGCAGGAGAATCATTTAAGCCCAAGAGTTTGAGGTTGCTGTGAACTGTGACACCACAGCACTCTACCAAGGGTGACACAGTGAGACTCTGTCTCAAAAAGGATTAAAAAATAAAAAAAAAATTTAAAAATTTCCTATTTCAGAGAAATTTGTGAAATTGGTATTTGGAGGTCTAATAGCTCTGACCTGTAAATTGATTCAGCTGCTTCTGAGCTCTGAAATCTTGAACTTATCTAATTTCAGTTTCCCCATTTGAAAAAATAAAATAATACACATCTCAATGGATTGCTATAGATAAATTAAATGAGATTAAATGAAATTGAAGGAGGAAATGGGTGAAAAAGCCAATTGCCAAAAATATCATAGAATCTCTGTGAATTGACCACCCAGCGGACTGTAACAAACTGGTCAACACTGGGAGGTGGTCAACCTAAGGACCTGGGCCCACTGAGCTGACACGCACGTGTGGTGCACGTCCAGCCCGTGAAAATCAGGTCAACTCAGGAGGTGGTCAGTGCAGGGAGGTGGCCAGCTATGGAGGTTCTACTGTATATATAGTATTTCTCTTTCTTTCTCATTCATCTTTTTTCCTTCTTTCCTCCTTTCTTTCTTCCTAAAAGCCAAATATGGAAACTAACAATCTACCTATGGCTAGATACATGGAGGACAAGGCTTGAGGGACCATAAGTAGTCACACACAGAGGTGAGAACCTGGGATTCCTTGAGTGGGATCTTTTGGCTGAATCCAAATTTTACAACACAAATCTCTTTATTAAAAAGGGTGGAGCAGAGAGAGATGAAGCATTTCTTGCCTTCTTTGATGCTTATGAAAGAACAATCTTGAAATCATAAAGCCATAGGTTCCCCACCCCAACACCAAGATGGAGAAGAGTATGAAGGCTGGCTGCAGGCTGCAGAGGCCAGGGCAGGAGGCTGGCTGTGTGCCACGGAGGCCAGGACAGGAGGCTGACTGTGTGCCACAGAGGCCAGGGCAGGAGACTGACTGTGTGCCGCAGAGGCCAGGGCAGAAGGCTGGCTACGTGCTGCAGAGGCCAGGGCAGGAGGCTGATTGTGTGCTGCAGAGGCCAGGGCAGGAAGGCTGACTGTGCCGCAGAGACCAGGGTAGGAGGACTGTACTTTTGAGAATCTCAATATCTCTCTCTCTCTCTCCCTCCTTCCCTCCCTCCCTCTCACTCTCTTTCTCCTGTCTCATTCATTTTCCTGCCAACTGGACCAGCCCCTCGGCTTGAAGACACCCAGTCTTAAAACAACTCTATCACTTTTCCGAACTTAAAGTGAGTAACCCTACTCCCTACCCAGCTCCTGCCCGTTTCCAAGGCCCCTTTACAACCAAGCCTTTGTCCTGAGATTGATCTGTTTTCGTTTTCTCTCTCCTTCTCCTCTCTTGTTCTCCCCCACTAATCCTGCCGTTTACACTACTACTCTCCTTAAATCACTCTCACGGAACTCACCAGTTATTGTTACTTGTTGACTCAGATGCTTGGTTTGGTCTTCATAACCTTTGCCATGGCCGATCACACCTTTCTCCTCCTCTCCTTGAAATAATGACTTCCCTTGACCTCCAGGACATTTTCCTCTAGCTTATCAGCTCCACTCAGCCTTCCCAGATTGCTTCTCCTCATTTACTTAACCTCTTATTTCCTTTTTTGCAGTTTTTGGCTGGGGCTGAGTTTGAACCCACCACCTCTGGTATATGAGGCTGGTGCCCTACTCCTTTGAGACACAGGCACTGCCCCCCTGCTACTTTTTTTTTTTTTTAACCTCTTATTTCCCAAGTCCCAGAACTCTGTTGTTGATACAGTCTCTTGTACCTGCCATTGGTAACCCATTTTAGTCTTGGCATAAAATGTCACATTTAGGCTTATGACTCCAAATTTATGCCTCTGACTCACATCCCACCCCTGAGCTCCGGACCTTCACATACCCACCTGCCTGCTTCTCATTCTCAGCACCTCCACTTGGATGGCTAACAAGGCTGCCTTAACAAACCTAAATCTAACTCCAAGTTGACCCCTAAAACCTTGTTCCTCTAGAGCAGTGGTTTCTTCCTAATGCCTTAATACAGTTCCTCATGTTGTGGTGACCCCAACCATAAAATTATTTTCACTTTACAACTGTAATTTTGCTACTGTTATGAATCGTAATGTAAATATCTGATATGCAGGATGTATTTTCATTGTTATAAAAGGGTCGCGACCCACAGGTTGAGAACTGCTGTTCTAGAATAGATTCCTCCCCAGGGGACAGCGCTCAGGCTGAGTCCTCCTTGGTGCCTCTTCCCTCTCACTCCCCACATTCAATCCGTCAGGGCGTCACGTCGGCTCCACCAGTGACATCCACCCAGAGTCTGACCCCTGCCAGGCCCGGGCCCGCGCTGCCCTCGCTCCCTCTCAGGCTACTGTAACAGCCTGCCACCTGGTCCCTCGGCCTCCCCAGAATGTACGCATATTGTCCAGGAGCCAGAACAGTCCTCGTAAAAGGATGGTTGCTCAAAACATGTTAAAAACATCCAATATCACCTAAAGTCAAAGTCTTTACCAAGATTCTACACAATCTGACTGTATTTTCCCCTTTCTCCATCCCTCCACCCCATGACACACGACCTACAGTCCCTGTCCTCCTCCCTTGCTGGTTTTGCTCAGCACCATTACATAATTTTGTTTTGTTATGTATTTTTTCACACACACACAAGAACATGAACTCTGAAAGGGCGGAAGTGTTTACCTCTTGTGTTCTTCTCTTTGGTGATACATCCCGAAGCCCAAAACAGTCCCGAGGACATAGCAGACGCTTAATACATAGGCACTAAATTGATGAATAAACAAATGAATTTAATGTTGTGAGAACTACACATATTGGACAGACCTGGTAATGCAGAGCAATAATACCTCTCTATCAGCACATCCCAAATGTGGTGACTAAACACAAAAATAATTTTACTGACCAATCAAACTCTATCATGTCTTAGATCTTACAAAAACATCCTTTTTATCAAGGCAAATGAGACACACCTGCTTTCCTCCCAGAGTCAGACGGCAAAACAAGAATTTGGAGCATGGATGTGAACTGAAGCCCCTGTGTTTCCCTGGTAACCCCAGCCACGTCCTTTCTCCCTGCTGCCTCTAGCCTGGCAGGTGTCAGCCCCGCCCAGCCCTTTGTAGCACTGTTTCCTCTGTCTTCTTCTCCTGTGAAGCTTCACTGTGTCATCTGTGCTCATTACTGCCTCCAGCTTGGACCCAGAGCCTCGCAGATTGCTGGACATGGCCATGAGAGGAGGCAGGTGCCTCTAACACACCCCGGGCATGTGTGCCAAGCACAGTGGTAAATATTCTGCACACATTTTGTCCTGTGTGGTTCCTGGCAGAGCTAATGTCATCATCCTAGAAGAGGAAACTCATGCTTGGACATGGCGAAATGATGTGTCATCTCAAAAATGGCAGAGTTGAATCATCTAAGTCCCTGTAAAATGGCAGAGTTGAACCATCTAAGCCCCTGTAACTATCAGCTAAGACAAATCACCTTCAAACTCACTCAAAATATTAATGTCCAGGGTGCTTCCCTGGAGCTCGCATTCATCAGGATCTGGGTGGGGCTGAGAATCTGTGTTTTAAGGCCCCAGGCAATTCTTTTTATAAGTCTGGGGAAGACTACCCTACTATTCTGCTTTTAGTGTGCCGGTCTAACAATTACAAATTGAAAATGACAGCTGCTGTCTGCAGAGGCTCCCGCTGTCCTCCCCACACCAATCAAGATGAAAGCTCTCGTGGACCACCCAGTGCAGCTCCGCAGACCGTCAGTGATGTGGGTGTTGTCATGTGGAGAGTTCATTAGCAGTAATCAACGAGTCCTTCAGGCACGTTCCACTTCCTTCTGTTAGCCTTTTACTAAGGTAATACTCAAAACTATAACTGAAGGGAATGACCATGATTTTAATTAGTTTTAAGTCTCTAGGAGAACTTGCTTCCACAATGCCTTTTCTCGCCTTTCTGTGAACTTATAGGACTTGTACAGCATCCTGGGGGCGCCTGAGCCTGCCCTGCCTCTAGGGTGTGTCTGCTTCACCCCTGCCCCGACTGGGACCAGAGAAAGGATGAAGCGGCTGGAGACCACAAAGCATCCAGGGAAAGGATGATGAGAGGTCTACGACCCACATCCTGAAGCAGGTACTTTTCCTACTGTGAAGTCCCCCAAATGGCAAAATATATAATCAACTGGACACATGCATAGGACCGATTATATAAAGATACAATTATGTAAAATAGAATTAAAATAATGGTCAGAAAAGAAAGCAATTTAGTGTGTTGAAAAGACTACTCTCAAGAGGGATAAAAGATTTAAATCTAAGACACGAAACAATAAAATTCCTAGAGGACAGTGTGGGAAAACTCTTAAGGATGTCAGCCTAGGAAAAGATTATATGAAGAATACTTCTGTGGCAATTGCAAAAATAATAAAAATAAACAAATGGGGCTTAAAAAAACTGAAAAGCATCTGCACGGTTAAGGACACAACAATTAAACCAAATAGAAAACCTTCAGAAAGGTAAAAGATATTTGCATGTTATACATTTGAAAGGGTTGATAACTGGAATCCAGAGAGATCTCAAATTAAACAGCAAAAATAGAGCTACCAACCCTATCTATCACCAGTCAGGGGACACGAACAGAAACTTCTTAGGGGAAAACAAATGGCTAATAACCATGAAAAATGCTCATTGTCCCTGATTATCAGAGAAATGGAAACCAAAACCACCCTGAGATATCACCTGACCCCAATGAGTAGGACCCACTTCACAAAGTTGCCGCTGCTGGCATGGACGTGGAGAGAGGGACACTGTCATACTGTCATGGACGTGGAGAGAGGGACACTGTTATACTGTCATGGACGTGGAGAGAGGGACACTGTCATACTGTCATGGACGTGGAGAGAGGGACACTGTCATACTGTCATGGATGTGGAGAGAGGGACACTGTCATACTGTCATGGATGTGGAGAGAGGGACACTGTCATACTGTCATGGACGTGGAGAGAGGGACACTGTCATACTGTCATGG